>BPTQ01000008.1:278456887-278586887 GCA_019973895.1 Chrysanthemum seticuspe | reverse complement strand
CACCAAAACTTATTAGTGCATTAAGGTTATAAGTTACTGCATCACGGTTATAAATTTACTGCATCATAATCATGATTTTAGTGCATCAAGGTTATAAATTACTGCATCACAATTATGATTGTGATGCAGTATTTTTATAACTGTGATGCAGTATTAAATTTTGGCGGGAATTTTTTGGCGGGATTTTTTTTTTTTTTTTTTTTTTTTGGCGGGAAAAAAAAATTTTTTTGCGGGGGGGGGGGGAGTGGGTGGGTGGGGTGGGGTGGGGTGGAGGTGGGTGTGACACATGGCATGGTGATGTGGCAAAGGTGACACATGTCACCTCCACATGCCTTATCATTCTTTTCATTATAAGAAACTTTTCATTTTAACCCTACCCTATATATATATGTATATATATATATATATATGTATATATATACATATATATATATATATATACATATATATATATATATATATACATATATATATATATATATATATATATATATATATATATATATATATATATATATATATATATATATATATCTAGAATCCGGATCGATTGAGAAGGTTTTTATTTTGAGAAGATTGAGAAGGTTTTCAAAAACGATAGATTTTTAACTTTGATTCATGTTTTTCAAGCGTAAACCTCATTTTAATGTGATTAAACTTCAAAATGTGTAATTTTTTTTGAATCAATGTTAAAAATCTCTCGATTTTGCAATATATGTAGAATATTGAATCATCTGTACAAATTTAATGAATCATCATCATAACTCGATTTTAACAATGATTTGTGAATCAAAGTTGTGATTTATAGATTCAATTCACCATAAATTTATGTTTACTTGTGAATTAAATCAAAAACATGAATCAATTTGCTCAAACAAAGATTTCTCTATCTTCTTAAAATAAAAACCTTCTCAATGGAACTGGAGCCTATATATATATATAATGGATTGATTATTTGAATTGTTCGATGGTAAATCAAAAGAGGAAAAAGAAAAAGACAAAAAAAAGAGATAAATTGACAACAAATGAACAGAATGTAGGAGTTAAATATTTTTTTGGCATTTAAGTGGAAAAAATAATGATAAATTTCCATACCCTCAAATTATAAAGGAATGGTTTATTACTAAATATGAGGTAACAAGTGATTTCATTATCTATAATCAACCATCACTTTTGAAAATGGTGAATTTATATTAGCACAATAAACAAAACATACAAGCAGTCCAAAGTCTGATAGGACATGCCCTATACAGACTCAAACAGCCAAGGAAATCACAATACACAGTTGACCACATCAACTACATACAACTCACCATTCTTCTATATTAGATATTGCACAGTGTGTGACAAAATCTAACTCTAGGCAACCACGAAGAAACCCCAAACATGACTACATTTTCATCATACAAACACCTTACCTATGCTCACGCCCAGAGCCACAGAGGCTATTGTATAAGCCATCGTCATGAGTTAGGTAAAACTTCAGTTCCATTGAGTATCCACACATTAAGCTACATTTCCATAAGCAGCAATTGAAAGTAGCAGCCAATGCAACTTATCTTTTACCATTTCTTAGTACCTATATGTTGGAATCACTCCTAAACTAGATTTCAAGTGTTAGTAATTAATATGTGATAGTTAGCTTAATATGGCTTTTATGTTAGTAATCATGCCAAGGCTTATGTAGAAAGCCCATGAGCCTTGGCCCAAGCCCATAAGGGAAAGGGAGGAAACTTGCATGTTGCCCTAGTTCCTTCCTATAAATAATGCTTGTAAACCCTCACTTGAGGGTTGGTTATTCATCTTAGTCATTTCACTCTACGCATAAACTTTCTTATATCCATACGTGTGTGTTGATTAAGTGTTCATTCGATCTCTTCTTTTCTTTTTCTTCTATTGATGCTTGTGTTATGAATATAGGAACCTAACAGTGGTATCATTCACCAAATAGTTGGGTGAAAAGGTTTTGTTTTTGAAGTTGTATTTGGTTTTACGCTTAACACGGGTTACAAATTTTCACGCTTAAAACATTCGATTTTTACACTTTACAATCCAAGATTCTTGTACTTTGAAAGTTTTTAGGTGTTAAAATTTCAGTTTTAAGCAAAAAGTTTCAAACTTTACGTGTAATTCTTCGTCTTTAAGCTTGGTTTCATACGTTGGTTTATTTCTACGCATAAGGTGTTTAGAAGTTTTGGATCATCAAGTTTCACACTTTTGTGTTATTTTGGTGATATTGAAACTGTTTCATCACAGAAATCTGGTTTAGAATCACTTTGGGCTAAGAATCCGTTTTGGTCACATTTTACGTGTAACAAAACCCTAATCTTATGCGTAAGTCATCCGTGGTTTGATCTTCAGTTTTCGTGGTTTACTCAGTGTTTTCTTGCTTGGATAAGCCTGAAAACTTTTCGACTTTGGATATCATTTACACTGTGATAGTGTAAAGGATTTTTTGGGCAAAACCCTAATTTTACGCATAAGCTTAAACTTACGTGTATAACTCTTTACGCATAAGTATTTTCTTACGCCTAAGCCTTGTCTTACGCATAAGCTAATCTTACGCATAAGTTTTCTACGTCTAACTTTCAGTTTACGCATAATCTTAGTGTTTCTCAATTCTTACGCGTAATCTAATCCTACGCGTAAATATCACTTTTACGCGTAAGTTTGGTGTTTTTACGCCTAAGTGTTAAGTTGCCTAAATTTGGTTTCTACGCCTAAGGATACTTCATCAACAACGTTTCATTCGACTACAAAGATCCATTTAACAACACAAGTTTTCAACATGTCTCAACCACCATACTCTAACTACTTTCCTTACACGTATAATCAACAACAACAACAACTAAGTCCACAACATCAACAATTCAATCAACAACAACAAATTTATCAACAACAATTTAACCAACAACATTATCCACAACATGGAGCAATTCCATCTCAAATGGTTCAACCACCACCTAGTCTTCAAGTACAACCTTACACAAACGTTTACAATCAACATCCATCCAGGAATACTATGAAGGAACCGTCTTGGTTTGCAAAGATGTGTGAAGCTTTAAGTAGCCAAGAATCCATTCATGAGGCAGGATCACTTGATAGACCTCCAATGCTCACTCCCGGAAACTATGATCAATGGGTGATTAGGTTCTTTAGGTTTTGTGATCTAAAGAACCCACATGGAAAGTTCTTAAAGAAGGTCATCTTGGAAGGTCCATTTCAGATGCCTATTCTCGTTACACCCGGAGATCCAAATGCTATTCCACCAAGAGATGATATCACAAACATTGCAACAGTCGCTGACCTTTCTGGTGATGAACTTTTACATTTCGAAGCTGATGAGCTAGCAATGCAATACATCCTTTTAGGATTACCCAACCCGATACTTCGAAGTGTTGATGCTCAAAAGACTGCTAAGAAAATGTGGGAACATATTCATCTTCTTATGGAAGGCATTGAACTTAATCAAGAAGACATGGAATCCAAAATTTACTTGGCTTATGAACACTTCATGATTGAACCCGGAGAGACATTAGAGTCATATCATCATCGATTCTCAGACATAATCAATGACTTGGAGAAACACAACATCATCATGCCAAGAATTGCTGTTAACACTAAGTTCCTAAGTAGTCTTGGTCCTGAGTGGGAAAAATATGTCATTTTCATCCGTCAAGCGAAGAATCTTCATCATGCTACTTACGGATTGTTGTACGACTATTTGAAGCCACACCAAAAAGAAGTTGACAAAGAAAGGACTATCCGTGGACTCCCGGCCCCACCGTCACTTCCGGACAATCAACAACTTGCTTTGTGGGCTCAAACTAGTTATCCTCCTCAACCCTCTCCTCAACCAACTCCTCAACCAACTATAACTATTACACCATATGATCCGTCACAGCAACAATCTCAACAAACTCAATTGGTTCCATACAACAACAACAATGATCAAGCACTTTACAGTAAAGCTAATGAGGACTCCGAAGCTTTCGATGCATTGAAACAAGGATTTGTTATGATTGCTAAATCCTTCGGCCGGTATACAAACAAATCCAACAATCGCATTCGCTCCTCATCAAACACAAGGAATTAGGATGTTGTGAACAATGGACGTGTTGAAGTTCAGAATCGTGGTTATGGTTGTCAGATGGGAGGTGGTCAAGGGTTTAATGCTATGGGAAGGAATAACATGGGTGCTCCACAACAACAGAGAGCTCAAGTGGTTGAACAGGGGAATGCTCAGAATGGGATGAATGGTCTTCGCTGCTACAACTGTAATGAGAAGGGTCACCTGGCTAATGCATTCCCAAAGCCGAGGACTAGAGGCAGTGCTTATCATAAGGAGGCTTTACTTTTGGCTCTTAAGGATGAAGCTGGTGGAACCCTCACAACCAAAGAACAGAGCTTTATGGCAGATGCAGACTCAGATGATGATATGGAGGACTTGCAGGCTAATGCAGCAGTGATGTTGATGGCACAAATGCAAGCTCTCCACATGAGTGACACAGGCCCAGTGTATGACACTGATGGCTTGTCTCAGGTACCTGAACAAACCATATTCATCACTGATCTTATATCTAAGCCAACATCTGAATTCGACGAGGCTCAGAATGTTCAACATGAGCCGTCCACATCTCATTCTGACGATTCTCAACTAGACCCCGTAGTTACATTTGATGATCAAGATGACCTTATGGTTACCTATGATACTCAAATTGACTCCGTAGTCATACTTGAGGATCTGAATAGTGATCATGTTGTGACTCACGTTGAACACGTTGAACCTTTGCCCAATCCAGATGTTGATCTCTTACTTAAAGATTATCAATCCCAAATGGATGAATGTCGTTCATTAAATCAGCAATTACACAGTAAAAATGCACTGTTAACCAGGGATATTGAATGCTTAAAACGACAACTTAATTTTTTCAAAACTCAAGAAAAACGTGAAAAAGGTTTTGAAGTCGCTTTTGCTAAATCACACCAAAACGAAAATCTTTAGAACGACAGATTCGTGATCTAGCCGCATCGAAGAATGCTTTGTTGTCTCAAATAGAACAACTGACACATGAACATAAAAAACAACATAACGCTCTTACTTTGGAAACTCAAAAATCCAAGTCTGAGTTGTTAACTTGTCAAAAACAGTTCTCTGAGTACAAAAAGCATTCCACGAAACGAATAGATGACTATTTTGAGGAAATTGTCGACTTACAAAACAAAATCAAAGAGTTTCGAACTGTTGTTTATAAACATGGTGAATCAATCACAACGATTCAAAAGTTTAATTTTAAACCAAATCCAAATGGATATGGACCGAATCTTGCTGATTACAAACCTAAGTTTTCAAACAGAGCATTCAAACCAAATCCTGAAGTTTACAGTGCAGAACATAGAGTTGATGATTCAATTATGAGTGTTGTTGAATATAATCGTCAAGAGGAATTAGATGCAGATGACGAGAGTCGATCAAAATTAGAAAAGGTTGTTTATAACAAACCATTTAACTATTCAAAGCCGTCACTATCGTTGCACAAAAGGATTTTTCTAACACACCTTGGGTTATCACACCTACTTCTGAGGGTCCCCTTTCTAATAAAGTACAAATTAATGGTCCTTTACCTTCACTTAGTGAAATAAAACCATTAGCCGAACAATGTAAAGTTATAAATATTTTGAAACATTCATTTCGGACATCAAACTTTTGGAACATGAAATTGAATTTCATTCTGAAATAAAAATTGAACATTTTTAATCGCCTCTTGCGCGTGCACAAAGAGATATTCTTCAGAAAAGAATTTTACCTCATGTCCGAAATTTGAAAAATTGTGCTATATATTGGGAAAGGGATTTTCACAAGGAGCTTGGACTTATGAAAAGAGTTTTCGAACAAACAGAAACATCAATTTCAAATACAAAACGTAAAAAGAAAATGTTACGAAAAGATGTTGATCGACTCTTGGAAGATGTTATCTGTGCTGATATCCATAATGTTGTGTTATTGCATTCTTTGTCATATACATTTCATTATATCTCTGCTGATTCTGTTGAAATTGTTGAGAATACTGATACTGTGTCACAAATCAAGTTTTTAAACGATGAAAATGAACGTTTATTAAACGAACTTTCAAACGTAAAACGTCGTCTTCAATGGTGTCAAAAAGATTGTCATAATCGTGAACTCGCTTTGCAAAAGAAGATCAACCAGTTGCATACCAAAACTCTTTGTCCTAAACTTGAGCAACTGGATGACCAAAATGTGTCTTTGAAGTGTCAAATCTCAAAATATGAACAAGAAATTTCAAAAGTGAAAAAGGAATATAGCGTCATATTTGATTTACTCAAAAAGACTCGCGCTAAAGCGTCACAAGATGTTAATAATCATCTGGCATATACCAAAGATGTTTTACGACGAGAAGGACTCACTCGTTCTGAAAATCTAGATTTGTTACACAAAATCCATGATCTTAAGGCAGAGTTGGTGCTACTTAAGCAAGATAAGGATAGTAACACAAATGTAACTGCACCAAAACAGATTCAAAATGACTCTAGAACATCTAATGATACACAAGAAACTAACGTGCTTCCCTCTACTGAAACAGGAATAGTTGCCTCTTTTCCCAACGTCCGCACTTCACAGCCTAGGAGCAATACAAGGAAGAATAGGAAGTTGCGACCTAAGAAAAGAACAATAAAGAATGCTGAAGTAGAAGAACACCCTAGGACTTTGAATAAGATTCAAGTTGCACCAACTTTAGATATTGCGTCTGACAAATGTAATGGAAAAAGTATTGTAACGAATGATGAACCTTTAAGTACTTTTGATATTAAGTCTGAAGCTTCTTGTGTTATATGTCGTAAGAGTATGCTTTCTGATTGTCATGATAAATGTGTTGCTAAAGCTATCTTGTCTCGTTTACGGAATCCTAAGAAACGGAATACCTCTAGGCCCACCAATGCTTCTAAGTCTGTGCTTGGTAAACCGCCCTCTGTAGATTCTAAGAAACGCATTGATGTCCCTGTAGCTCAATTATTACCTCAAAGGAATGTAGTACCACCTAGTGCATTCACTAAGACTAAAGCAATGACTAGTTGGAGATGGCAGAAATGGATACATAATACACTAGGATTTAAATGGATGCCTAAAATCATTGATGTGTGTATTTCGACTATAACTGCTTCGGAACCCTCTAACTCTTCGGGTTCCACATCTACTTCTATTCCATCTGTGTCGTCTGTGTGTAATGCAGGTGATACAGATCATCCTTTGGATTGTTGATAGCGGCTGTTCCCGACACATGACAGGCAATCTCAAACTGTTATCCAACTTTACTGCAAAGTTCATTGGCACTGTCAGATTCGGGAATGATCACTTCGTAGCTATCATGGGCTACGGAGATTACATCAATGGAAACATCGAAATTAGCAGGGTTTATTATGTGGAAGGCCTCGGTCACAATCTCTTCTCTGTAGTTCAATTCTGTGATGGAGATTTGGAAGTTGCTTTTCGGGAGAAAACTTGTTTCATTCGTGATCTAAAAGGAAACGATCTTATGTCTGACACTCGCAATTCAAGTCTCTACACTATCTCCATGCAAGACATGATTGCTTCATCTCCCATCTGTCTACTTTCAAAGGCAACATCAACAAAATCTTGGCTATGGCACCGTCGTCTCTCACATTTAAACTTTCAAACCATAACCAACCTTGCTCGATACAAACTTGTTGAAGGTCTCCTGAGATTCCGATATTCTAAAGATAACCTATGCTCAGCGTGTGAACAAGGGAAAAGCACTCGTGCTCACTTTCCTTCAAAGATGGAACACAACTCTTAGCATGTGCTTCATCTTCTTCACATGGATTTGTGTGGCCCGATGCGCGTGCAAACGATTAATGGCAAATGCTACATCTTGGTAATCGTCGATGACTACTCAAGATGGACTTGGGTCTACTTTCTTCGAAGTAAAGATCAAGCTTCACAGATGATCATCACCTTTCTCACGAAAATTCAAGTTCAGCTTCGGAACACAGTCAGACAAATCAGAACAGACAAAGGAACTGAATTTGTGAATCAAACTCTTCGTGCATTTGATGAGAAAGTGGGAATTGAGCATCAAACATCTATTGCACGTACACCAGAACAAAACGGAGTTGTTGAAAGACGAAACCGCACATTAGTGGAAGATGCAAGAACGATGTTAATTAATGCTAAACTTCTAGATTACTTATGGGCTGAAGCCATGTCAGCTGCATGCTACACTCAGAATCGCTCAATGATTACCAAGCGCCACAACAAAACACCTTATGAGCTTATCCACAACCATAAACCGAACCTCAAACACTTTCATGTATTTGGATCTCTTTGTTATCCGAACAATGATCGTGATGACTTTGGTAAGCTCAAAGCCAAAGCTGACATTGGAGTCTTTATAGGATATTGTGAAAATTCTAAGGGTTTCCGGATCTGGAATCTTCGTACAAAGCAGGTTATGGAAACGATTCATGCAAATTTCGATGAGCTTACAGAAATGGCTTCTGAGCATAACAGCTTGGAACCTGGTCACAACCGTTTAAACTTCCCTCAAACCCCATCATCAGCTGAACCAAGCCCCCAGCTTACTCGTCAACAAATGGAAAAGCTATTTGCTCCGCTGTTTAGTGATGACATTGATGAACATGCTCCAGGTGTATCCACTGTTTCCGCTGCTCAACCTGACCATATTCCAATACCTGATACACCTGCTACAACAACTACTGTTGAAGAAGCACCACCAGTTGACTCTACCACAACAGTTGAACAAACTGCTTCTAACGACGCTGAACCAGCTGATGATGTTCTGAACAATGTAGTACCCCCACCTGTAGATTTTGATCCAAATGCGTTCTTTAACCCGATTGCTAATGAAACTGCTGCACCTGATGTTGCGGAATCATCTACAAGCCATTTGAATCCTCCAAATCTGCACAATGTATACCAACATCAACCCTCTACACATCGTTAGACAAGAGACCATCCTCTTGAGAATATACCCGAATTAACCAGTCGTAACTAGACAACGTCTTCACACAGATGGTGAACATTGCATTTATGCACTCACTGTCTGCCAATCTGAACCTAAAAACATTAAAGACGCAATGAACAAAGACAACTGGATTGAATCCATGCAGGAAGAACTCAATCAGTTTAAACGTCTTGAAGTATGGGAACTGGTTGAAAGACCAACAGGGGTCTACGTCATTGGTCTCAAATGGATTTGGAAAAACAAATTGGATGCTGAAGGGAACGTAATCAGAAATAAGTCACGTCTGGTGGCTAAGGGTTATAGACAGGAAGAGGTCTGAAAGAAACAGTCTATGTTAGCCAGCCAGAAGGATTCGTTGATCCAGAGTTCCCGAACCACGTCTACAAACTGAACAAAGCTCTGTACGGACTCAAACAAGCTCCAAGGGCGTGGTACGATAAGTTATCATCCTTCCTCATTGCCAATAAATTCACCAAAGGTTCGGTCGATCCTACACTTTTCATACAATATCACGGGGCTCACATCTTAATCGTTCAAATCTATGTGGATGACATCATTTTTGGGTCAACACATTTAAAATACTCAAATGCTTTTGCAAAAATAATGACAAAACATTTTGAAATGTCAATGATGGGTGAACTCACATTCTTTCTCGGAATGCAAGTTCATCAATCACCCCGTGGTATTTTCTTGAGTCAGTCCAAATATGCCCTTGAACTTCTTAACAAATTTGGAATGCAAAACTGTATTTTCTTGAACTCCTATGCCCTTGAACTCCTATGCCACACCAATGGCTCATACCAAGAAGCTAGACGAAAATTGGATGCTGAAGGGAACGTAATCAGAAATAAGTCACGTCTGGTGGCTAAGGGTTATAGACAGGAAGAGGGTATTGACTTTGAAGAATCATTCGCTCCGGTTGCTCGTCTTGAGGCTGTTCGGATATTTCTGGCGTTCGCGGCTCATATAAATATAACGGTCTTTCAGATGGACGTCAAAAATGCTTTTCTGAATGGTCAACTGAAAGAAACGGTTTATGTCAGCCAGCCAGAAGGATTTGTTGATCCCGAGTTCCCGAACCATGTCTACAAACTAAACAAAGCACTGTACGGACTCAAACAAGCTCCTTGGGCGTGGTACGATAAGTTATCATCCTTCCTCATTGCCAATAATTTCACCAAAGGTTCGGTCGATCCTACACTTTTCATACAATATCACGGGGCTCACATATTAATCGTTCAAATTTATGTGGATGACATCATTTTTGGGTCAACACACTTAAAATACTCAAATGCTTTTGCAAAACTAATGACAAAACATTTTGAAATGTCAATGATGGGTGAACTCACATTCTTTCTCGGAATGCAAGTTCATCAATCACCCCGTGGTATTTTCTTAAGTCAGTCCAAATATGCCCTTGAACTTCTTAACAAATTTGGAATGCAAAACTGTGACACCTATGCCACACCAATGGCTCATACCAAAAAGCTAGACGCTGATTTACATGGGAAATTGGTGGACCCTACCAATTACCGTATTATCATTGGGTCTCTCATGTATCTAACAGCTAGCAGGCCTGATATTGTGTTTGCCGTATATCTTTGCTCCCGTTATCAGTCGAGACCAACTGAAACTCACCTCTCAGAGGCTAAAAGAATCCTCCGATACATCAAGGGAACCATTAACTTGGGGATCTGGTATCCGAAGGATTCTGGTTTTGAACTAATATCTTTTTCAGACGCTGATCACGCAGGATGCTTAGACTCACGGAAAAGTACTTCAGGAGCATTACAATTTCTTGGTGATAAACTAGTGTCATGGCAATTGAAGAAGCAGGATTGTACGTCGCTGTCCTCAACAGAAGCAGAATATGTAGCCATGTCGGTGTGTTGTGCTCAAGTCATTTGGATGCGAACACAACTCAAAGACTATGATTACGTATTTGACAAAATCCCGATGTACTGCGACAATTGAAGTGCTATTGCAATCTCGTGCAACTCTGTTCAACATTCCAAATCAAAGCACATCGATCTTCGATATCATTTCATCAAGGAGCATGTGGAAAAGGGTATTGTTGAATTATACTTTGTGGGTACTGAATACCAATTGGCAGATCTCCTCACCAAAGCCTTGGCTCCTGCTAGATTTAATGACTTGGTCCACCGGATTGGTATGCGGTGTTTGACTCCAAAGGAACTGGATGAACTGTTTAAACATTCTTAAAATCAGTCAAACACCAAAACCTCTTTTGTAAATATTTTTTCAAAAACAAAATACAAAAATATAAAATCTGATAAAACAACAAAAATATTCTTCTATCTACATTTCTTTTAACATGGCAAGTACAAATCTTCCGTCAACACTCTAATCTTTCAAAATTCAGTATTTTTTCGATCAAGTGTTGAGGGGGAGAAAGCAAATATTTTTCGGTTTCATAAAACCTTGTACTTGCATGTTACCTCATCCCGGTTATTTCTTTATCAATGGTGGTCACATTTCTGGTTTACTGACACTCCTCGAACTAAAATTTATAAAATTTCATTATTTCTTAAGTCGAGGAGTGTCTTCAAGTTTCTTTCCATAAAAATCTTTCATTTCGTAACCAAAAGGGAAGTTATGGGCATTGATTGTAAATGGTTAAGGTGGAGGGACTAAAACTGTCAAGAGCTCATATTTTTTTAAACAAAACACCTCAACCAACATTAACTCTTCTCATTTATTACTCAACCACCCAATCTTACGCCTAAAAATCCATCTACAAATCCGTGTACTTGATCTTCATTTTGTAAGTGTTTCTGTGTTTTTAACAAGATTTTAAACAAAGGTTTTGAGTCGTTTTAAAAACTAACGGTTAAATCTTAACCTAGGAATGATTTTGTGTTCTACGCATAAGCGTATGAACACCTAATCAAGTGTGAGTGTTTGTGGTTGAAATGGTAGTGTCAAAAAGTTTGTATAATCTCTATGATACCATTTTTATCATCAAAACTCACCCAGATACACGAATTGAATGAGATTGATATTTACGGTTTATGCGTAAGTTTGGGGGTTTTCAAATGTGAATGTTTCTGGTTAAAAAGATAGTTAAGTAATGTTGTTTACATGATGAATTAACCAAATCTAGGGCTAGAACTTACCCAGAAACACTAATTGCGTTCAAATTGAAAGATAGGGTTTATGCTCTTAGCATTTGGGTACTTTTGATCCACTTAGGTTTAGATGTTAAAACTTGCATAAAACAACTCACTAGCCTTCTTAGACATCCCAGAAAAAGTTTGGTGTAATTCCTATGGCTAGAACACTTACTCGTAGAAATTGAAGTTTAGGGTTTTAAGTTTACGCGTAACCTGTTTCTACGCATAACTGCTTGAAAGTGTTTCCATGATTAGAACTGAAAAGGAATGGATATAGATGATAATATTGGTGTCATGGTGACTTTATTTCAGGTTTCTACGCGTGAATTATTCTGAATCAAGGTTACTTGAAAATCTACGCATAAGGATCACCTTACGCGTAGAATGTTATGCGTAAGAGTCATCTTACGCGTAACCTTTACGCGTAAGGTTCTACAATGGGGACTACGCGTATCCTGTGAACGATATGCATAAACAGTAACCTCTACGCATAAGGTTCACTCTTACGAGTAAGCCTTACGCGTAAGGTTCCACATACGCTTAGGAGTAAGCTTTACGCCTAAGGCCCTCTTTTCCTACGCGTAAGTCAAGAACCTACGCATAAGCGTATGCTTACGCGTATACCAATCCTGTTTATGCACACGCTTGCAAAATCTACGCCTAAGCCTAGTTTTAACCAAAATTATGAATTGTTACGCGTGCAAACTTGTAAATAAATAAATCATAACGCCACGAAACCAAAATGTCACTAATAAGCTTAAATGTTTAATAAGTTGTGAAAAATAAGTGAAAAACTTGGACTTTAAAACTCAAAGTTAACCAACTCACGAAACTTATCACGGCGTCTTTGGACTATTGGACTAACAAGTGACATTGGACTCGTAACAATCATCGACATATCACATTCAAATAATAGACAATAAAATCAACTGTTGACTAACGTAATGTCTTTCGATATGTTGGTTCTTTTGGCTAAATATCTTTCTGATCACGACATGGACGCTCAAATACAAAATGTGGAAGCACCAAATGTTCTCACTGTTGAAGATATCTTCCCTCATGGTTATCCAATGAAGATCGGAAAGAACAACCTTAGAGTTGATTTTGATAGTTTCACATGTTCAGACTATTCATGTGAGATTGCAGTGGATATTCTGAAGACTCACCCCTATCAGAACATGCTCACCAACTCTGCTACAGTGTCGGAGATCTACATTCACCAATTCTGGCATACAATGCGAAAGATCAAAGGTCAAAATGTTGTGACAGTGACGCTAAACCACAAACAAGTCACCATCACACCAGCAGATTTAAGGGCTATTCTTCTTGTTCCTGTTACCGAGCCAACCGAATACAATGCCACACCAACTAAAGAGGTCGTTCTACAATTCATGGTCGACATTGGTTATGACGAAGCTGAAGGAGTAATCACAAAGCATTCATCCGTGGATCTTAAGAATATTCCCCAGCCATGGAGAACCCTCTACATTATGATTGTTAAATCCGTTTCTGGATGTGATAGTGGTTATGAGCATCCCAAGCTCATGGAACTACAGATCTTTTGGGCTTTGGTCAACATGAAACACATTGAAGTTGAAGCTCTGATATGGGACGACATGATGTCTTTCCTCAAAAAGCTTGGCACCAAGATCCCATATATCAGATATACCAAACTGTTGATCCAAAGAGCTCTAGGGTATAATCCTGATATTCCCTTGAGACTCAATGACCCCAACAATCACTCCATGTTGTATGAGCCTACA
Source organism: Chrysanthemum seticuspe (assembly GCA_019973895.1). NCBI lineage: Eukaryota > Viridiplantae > Streptophyta > Magnoliopsida > Asterales > Asteraceae > Chrysanthemum > Chrysanthemum seticuspe. Next base: position 278,572,964 of record BPTQ01000008.1, on the reverse strand, counting down.
CTCACAGTCAGATTTAAGGAATCAACAACAAAGAAACAAGGTGCAGTGTTGCCAGATCACCTTCTAAATGATATAGTCAAACAACTTCATTCATACAAAAGGTATCTGGTAGCGGTTGATGAAGGCAAAGTAGGTTTTCTTGATGAAAAGTCCTCTGGTACACCTACTAGGAAAACCAGGAGAGGCAGTGCAGGGAGTGTTACAAGCACTGAGAGTCAGAGAAAGTTTCCTAAGAGGTCACATACTCTCAAAAGGAAAGTTCCCTCTAAGGAAGCCATCCCTATTCCTAAGCCTGAACCGCAACAAAAGCTAATGGATGAAATCTTTGAGGAAACTGAATCAGACGAAGAGGTCACCTACTCTGAAACTGCAATCGATGACACTCAAACAGTAGCTAAACCTCCCAGTCCAAAAGCTTATAAAGGTAAAGGGAAAACTCATGTGCTTGAACATGATAAGGAAAGCTCTGAAGAAGAACCATTTGATGAGGAAAGAGACTATCAAAAGAAGTTGAAGAACCTCAGACTCAAATATCTTGCCGATGAATTCGTACTGGATCAAACTCGTGGCCCCGGAGGGTCAAGTGGTGGAACTCAAGCCACACCAGTTTCCGATGCGGTTAATCAACCCGATAAGGGAACTGGTACCACCACCCACGAACAACAACAAAGGCAGATAGAGGATTCCATCAACTACAAATTTGAGGAACCAGACATGGAAAAGACTGAGAAAACTCCTGGTGAAGATACTAAGGCTGATGAAACGGCTAAGTCTAGAAATGCTGAAGATATTGATTATGATGATTTTCTTCTAGATAGCCCAGCACGCTCCAAGGAAGAAACATCTGAGCCGCCGAAAGACCCTGAGTCTCCTCATGTATCATCATCATCAAACTCGTCTTCTCACTCTTCACTTCCACCATCCAAAGGCACAACCAGATCCACATCTAAATCTGTGAAGAAACCAACTGACTCTTGGATATCCCGGGCTAAAACAAAGATTGTAAAAGCTGTCAAGCATGTCAGGAAGAAAGACTTGACCAACAAAAAGCTGAATCAACTAGCTGATAGCCTCAATATTCTACATGACGAGATGGACAAGATGTCAAGTGAAAGGGAGTATATCCATAATTTTATGCAATGTGATGTCCAAGGGGAACTGAACGAGATGATTAAGGGATATACTCACAAGTTCCTTCTCGACACTGTTCCTGGCGTGACAAGGGAGATGTTCACCAGACAGCTCTATCAAAATCTCATGAAATTGGTCAAGCAAACAATGCAATCCACCCCTGTAACAATGACGATCAATCCAATTGAGCCTGCAGTTCTCTCTGATGCAGAGTTGATTTCCAAGCTGGTGCTACAATTGTCTCAATGATCTGCAACTTTCACCTCTGATGAAAGTAAGCTATTTGAGGCATTACTGGAATATCAACTCAAGACTTCATGCAAGGAGCAAGCTGAAAGGCCTAAGCGTCCAAGAGACGATGATGATAAGGATAAGGACAAAGATACAGAGCCTAAACGTCCGAAGAAAACTGGTGAATCATCCTCCATGCCACCACCACCCCAAAGGACTCCATCTCAACAACGATCTCCTCCACGCTCTTCTGCTGACAAACCTCGGGACTCTGAGTTACCACCCCAGACAGAGAAAACCGGTGATTATTTTGAATACACTGGTGGTGACGATGAGGAAGTCCCTGAGCCCCAACAACAACCCACCTCTCCCGCTTCAGCAAAGAAACCAGCATCCTCATCTAGGACAAAGAAGAAGAATAAGACGTCTAAGGCTGATGTCGTCTCATGGCTAGACGAAGATGACACCGAATATGAATGGTTTTCTACACTGGTTGATGCTACTCCCTCTCTACCTGAAGATCAAGATATGGTAGAAGGTCGAACATTGGAGCATGCTAAGTTACTTCAAGAGAAGTTTCGGGTGAAGAAGATGACCAAGTCAGAGTTAAAACGCATCAAGAATGAAGCTTTTCAACTGCTCAAAGACAGCTCGAAAAGTGCTATTGAAGTTGAATATCATCTTGAAAACATAGCATGCGCCATGTCTAACAACATTGATTGGCTCAACCCTGAAGCGAACATTGACTTCACCAGAAAAGACAAGGCTCCATACTACACAGACTGGACCAGACCTCTACCTACCATTGGCCAACCAGATCAACCTAAGATTCCATTTCGCTACTTCTTCAACAAAGACCTGGAATTTCTTCTACATGGTAGCGATCTGTCAAAGAAATACGCTACATCACTGACACTTCCGTTCCCGGCAGCCATATATTCCAACTGCATAGCCATCAAAGAAAAGGCTTCTCACATGTTTGCTAACAACGTGGAGAAGTATGACATTGATGCGATGTATGGGATTCACCATTGGCCTGAACGCCGAAGAATCTACTACAAAAGCTGCCAGGTTCAAAAGTCTACACATGAAGTGTTCAGTGATAAAGGGATCGTTGCTGTTAAGCATGTAGCTCTCTCGTCTAAATGGGACTACACTTTCCTCAAGAAAATCGTGGTCAAAATACAAGACGAAGAGGACTATGCTTTCTGTGAAGCGGACTTTTAGAATTTGTCTCTCAATGACATTGAAGATCTGTACCTTGCCAAAGTACAGGGAAGAATAAGACAATTCTCGACAGAAATCCAACGCGAATACATCAAGTCCTTGCTCATCTTCATCAGAAGCATAGTGATCCAGGAACGTGTAGAAGACTTGAAACTTGCCGTTGAATCATATCAGACATGTGTCAACCTCACCAAACCTCAGCTCGACCTCCCCGACATCAATCATCTTCCTCAATACACTCTCATCAGCAAACCGTTTGGAGTAGTTTACAGTAGTGAACTACATCACAACTGCTTGATGGCGTGTAGAGATCTTCATAAGTTTGGAGATCACACACTGAAGAAAGTCAGGGACGGCTTAGCTTATCGGTTAAAGGCGATACAACAAGGCATTGGGTCACAAAAAAGATGGAATTCTCAGGAGAGACGGGATGTGAAGAGAATCATCACGCGGATTGATGAAAGGTTGTTTAGAAGGGACCAGTTCAAAACTTTGGAGAGCTTCGTAGGTGGTCGTCCCAGGATTAATCTCACAGGCTATCAACGCCCAGTTCGCATTCCTGGAGATATTGCTGGACTACCTGAATCCCCTGGCACCCCTTAAGCTGTTTCATTTTTCAATATTGATTTGGATGTGTGATTTTTTAATTAAAATGGCTTGTGCACACATAATAGTGTACAACCCGTACTTGTAATGAAAGGACCCTGTGGTACGCTTCAGTGCCACAATCCTTATAAAAGGAGCGAAAGCTTCTTACTTTTGAGTAAAACTTATCAAACCTTTCACTTTTAAAAGGTTTTGCTCAAAAGGACAAGTACTTCCCCTTATGTTTTTCAAAACCTCAAAAGTTAATATCACTTGTTGAGGGGGAGTATTTGATTATAAACTTTGTTCACAAAATTGTTCTTCGTGATATTCTTCCCACAAAACTCGAAATGGTCATATTCGATATCAAAATTTCGTCAAAAATAACATTTATATGCCATTTTTTAGGGGGAGAAAAATTATGTGATAAGAAATATGTTGTGAATTGCTATTGAATCCTCGTGTGAAAAGACTTCAACCCATGAATTGACGGGATCTGAACAGTCATACATTGAAAGGATTTGTCTTCCAAGACTTATCCAAGTAAATTGTACCTATTCGAGAAGCTCTTGATAGACATGAACTTTGACGGGTTTGACAACCTTTCGAGGTTTGTCCACACCTTCAAGGTAGTTATTAGAGCTAGTTTTCACCTAAAAGCTGACAATGTAACTCTTTAACTATGCAACGTAACCGTGTCTCGCAGGGGATTGTCTATCTTGAGTTGATCAATTCAAAAAGTGCGCGCTCTACTCTCACCATGCAAATTTCTGTCAAAACACTTAAGCATGTGTGGAGGGGGAGTATTTCTACAAAATAAAACTCTCATGGTGTTTCAAAATGTTTCTTATTCATGAACACTTTGAGAAATTTTCAAGAAATCGGTTTTATGGCAATGGAGTTATAAGGTGACTAAGGTTAAGAATAACCGTCCTATGATCCGCCAGAGCCAGAGGGATCTACCCAAGGATACCACCAATAGCGAGTATTAGAAGCCCTTAGGTATGATCATAAAAAGGAGAAATTGAGAATCGGATAAAGAAGGAGTTGAAGAATTAAAAAGAAAACTAAAGAAAATAGTGAAAAGAAATAGCCCTCCAAATTATTCAACTTAGGGCAGACACCGGGTTCAATTCATATACTACTGGTTGTCACTTGATGACACCGGTATTGAAGATTAAAGTCGTCATGGACCCAGTGACACATGCACTAAACCTTCTTAACCACTCAAGTTTCTCTCAACAGAAGCTTGGTTCATTCTCACAGGGAACCCTACGTAAACTATCGGCTTTCTCTTAGAGATTGCTGGTATTGAAGAAGGAGACCCTCTTCCTAGTCTCCGCTCAGGAAAACCAAAGTGCACTAGTGAGTCTAGAGCCACGAGATTCATCAAAAGATCTCTTAGGTACACTTGACATTTTTATCACTTGTCGCTCAATAATAAGGACGCAAGTGATACATTATCGTGTCCTTCACAGATCTTAGAAATCTGTCGAGAACATTTATGAGAGGTTCACACATGTGATCCTCAGTGATTGAATGGAAACTCCTGCCAGGGTCAACATCAAACTGCCCTGACAGCAGGTCACTTCGGTAACTCCCAGTGGATTACGCTTAGTGTGTCTCAAACGGTCTACAATCATGAGGTGATGCTTCGGTGTACCTCAGCGGCTCATATGAACTGTAGGTGTACTTTGGTACATCGCGTTATCTTACTTGTGGGACTCCAGTTCAGGAACAGCCTTTGTGAGAATTAGAGTTGTGTTTTCACACTATACTGTTAACACGCTCGAAGTTCAAACTTGTAAGTGCTGGAATCCGCTTATCACTAACCATTCTTATGTTTTCTTCTTATGGAAGCTCTGGAGCGGACTGATCGTGCAGATTCTTCACATGCTCATAACATCACTGATTGAAGTTCTCTCAAAAGGCAACACAAAGTCAGAATGATTCTTCGTTAATGTCAAAGAATCTACTAAGTTTAAAGACTAAGAGAACTACATCAGTACTGAAATCCAACGTTAAAGAGCGTGTGAGCATGTTGAAGAAAGACGTGGAGACACTGGAGCAACAGAGCAGACCTGATGCAGACAACAACAACATACTATCACTACCATCACAAAGAACAAAGATCAAAGAACAAAGAAAATGATGACGTCAAAGCAGAACTTTTCAAAGGAAACAATTTCTCTACACTAGGGAGATTGTTCGAATCAAGGCAGTTCTTCTCACAAGAAAGAAGAATGTCAGAAGACGTCAAAGCTTCTATTACATCAGTACCTACAACGTTTATATCATCAATCACTAACACTTAGGGGGATATTGTTGGAATCACTCCTAAACTAGATTTCAAGTGTTAGTAATTAATATGTAATAGTTAGCTTAATATGGCTTTTATGTTAATAATCATGCCAAGGCTTATGTAGAAAGCCCATGAGCCTTGGCCCAAGCCCATAAGGGAAAGGAAGGGAACTTGCATGTTGCCCTAGTTCCTTCCTATAAATAATGCTTGTAAACCCTCACTTGAGGGTTGGTTGTTCATCTTAGTCATTTCACTCTACGCATAAACTTTCTTATATCCATACGTGTGTGTTGATTTAGTGTTCATCCGATCTCTTCTTTTCTATTTCTTCTATTGATGCTTGTGTTATGAATATAGGAACCTAACACTATAACCTCCAACCAATCATGCCCTAAATTTGTTAAGGAGTATATAGAATGGAGAATCAAAGGTAATTAGATGATGAAGTCTGAAAAGTACTCTCATATTTGCAAACAATTCCTTTTGTGGACTGTCAAGAGTGGCGCTTTCATTTTTCATAGACTTAGTTTTTGTATCTAGAAAGGAGTGGGAGCCCAACTAGTGTCTCGGTTTCCCACCAATTTCTTGTAAAATCCTTTTGGTTTTCCTAAGGCATTAGGTGAGTATATTGCTAGTGCCCCGCTGACACCACTGATCAAGCCTGGAGGTGGTATCCGTCCCATTGATGTGGGGACTGTTTGGAAGCGTTTAGTCTCCAAGGTTGGTGCTTCTATGATCGGCCACTCCTTAGATGGTTATTTAAATGATCTCCAGTTTGGTGTCGGGGTCCTTGGAGGGGGGGGGGCTATTCTTCATGCCGTGAATAGGTTTATTGAGGACCGAGGGGGCGAGGAAGGTCTTTCGATGTTATTGGTGGATTTCAAAAACACCTTCAACCTGGTGGACCGTGAGGTCATGCTACAAGAGGTTCGCCTGCGTTGTCCTACCATTTCACGTTGGGTTGAGTTTTGTTACTCTAGCCCAGCTAGATTATATTATGGAGAACACATGATATGGTCACACCAGGGAGTACAACAAGGTGACCCACTTGGACCTCTTCTCTTTGCTCTTGTGTTACATCCTTTGATATGCAAGATTAAAGACTCCTTTAGTCTTTCCCTTCAAGCTTGGTACCTAGACGATGGTACTATTATCGGAGACACTTTGGTTGCGGGGAAGGCTTTAGAGCTTATTATGTTGGATGGACCACAACGCGGCCTGCACCTCAATGTTGACAAAACTGAGGTTTTTTGGCCAAAGTAAGACCCCAGAAGCATGCTCGCAGGTGTTTTCCCGCCCAATATTGCTAGACCGCTACATGGTGTCAAATTATTGGGTGGGCCGGCTAGCATAGACTTTGAGTTTAGCAATGAGCTTGTTATGAAGAGGGTTGCTAAAACTATTGAGCTCATGGATGCTGTTTCTAAGCTCAGGGACCCCCAATGTGAGTTGTTGCTCCTTCGCGCTTGTGCCGGCATTTCAAAGTTATATTTCTCTATGCGCACATGTTCCCCTTGGGTCTTTGAGCGTGCTCACGTTGCTTTTGATGTAGCACTGCGTTCTTCTCTGGAATGTATTGTTACTGCTTCTGGGCCTGGATTTGGCGATTGGAAATGGAGGTTGGCCACCCTACCTTTTGTATTTGGGGGGCTTAGTGTATATTCAGCAGGGGATGCCTTGAACTATGCATTCCTTGCGTCTAGACTCCAATCTGCCAAACTACAGACTAAGCTTCTCAGACAATCTGATATTGTAACCTCTAGACCGTCCTTCGAAGAGGCCTTGAACGCTTTTAATGCGAAAATGGAGGTTGACATTCTGAGTAATCCGGATGAGATCGCTGCCCCCAAACTCATGAAGAAATTGGCAGATATATATTTCACACGTGTTACCCAAATGGCTGAGTCCACATTTTGCCTATCTCCTCGACAAATCGCACTCTGGAGGTCGCAAAAGGAGGAACACACTTCAGACAGGCTTAGGGTGGTTCCGATATCTGGGCTGGGACAGACTATGAATGCAAGAACTTACAGGTGCGTATTATGTTATCGGCTAGGCGTTCCCCTTTTCTCTGTTCAGATACCGTGCTCAGCTTGCTCCAAGGTTTTCACGGGGGATATTTATAGGGACCATGCTGTATCGTGTGCTGGCACTATTGGAATTAAACATCGGCACAACATGGTGCGCGATACTTTGGTTGATATCTGTTCTCGATCCGGGGTCTCGGCTCGTAAAGAGGTCGACATCTGGTTGGGTGGAGAAAGAGAGCAAGTCTTACGGCCAGCAGATATCATGCTCTATTCCTGGGATGGAGGGCAGGACGTTTGTGTCGATCTAACGGGGTCGTCTCCCCTCACGCAAACCGGTATGATTGATTTTGTGCCAGGCCGTGTGGTGATTGATGCCGCAAAACGTAAGCGCGTCAAGTACGGAGCTAAATGTGCGGATATTGGATATGGGTTCATCCCTTTCTCATTTTCTTCTTTGGGGGAACTTGAGGCAGATGCGGTGACCTTACTTAAGCGGATCCGAAAGTTCTCTATAACTCAAGATAGTTTCGCTATTGCTAAAGTGGTGGGGGCCCAGATAGTTTCGCGGCTCTCCAATAATTTCTTGTAATCCTATGATTTTTGTTTCTAATGAAAGAAATGTTTTATAATAAAAAATAAATAAAATAAATAATAATAATAATAATAATAATAATAATAATAATAATAATAATAATAATAATAATAATAATAATAATAATAATAATAATAATAATAATAATAATAATAATAATAATAATAATAATAATAATAATAATAATAATAATAATAATAATAATAATAATAATAATAATAATAATAATAATAATAATAATAATAATAATAAGAGTTTCCCTTATGATGGTTCTTGATATGATTAAGAGTTTCCCTCGGGGTACTTCTTGTGGGCGTGACGGTTTGCGTGCCCAACACCTTTTGGATTGTTTAAATGGTGATGCTGTTGCTATTTCCGATGAGTTGGTCGTTTCTATCACCCAGGTGGTGAACCTTTTTCTTGCTAGTAAATGTCCGAGGGTGTTGGGTGAGTACATTGCTAGTGTCCCTCTCACACCCTTGGTCAAGCCTGGAGGAGGTATCCGCCCAATTGCTGTTGGAACTGTTTGGAGGCGGTTAGTTTCCAAGGTATGTGCGTCCATGATTGGCCATTCTTCGGGTGGTTATTTAGATGATTTACAATTTGGTGTTGGGGTTTCGGGTGGTGGGGAGGCTAATCTTCATGCAGTGAACCGCTTGATTAAGGATCGTGGGGGTGATGTTGGTCTTTCCATGTTGTTGGTTGATTTTAAGAACGCTTTCAACATGGTTGATCGGGTTGTTATGTTGCGGGAGGTTCGGATTCATTTTCCGGCTATGTCGCGTTGGGTTGAATTTTGTTACTCCAGCCCTGCCAGATTATATTATGGTGAGCATATTCTTTGGTCTCATCAAGGTGTGCAACAAGGTGATCCACTTGGGCCTCTTCTTTTTGCTTTAGTGCTACATCCTCTGGCTTGTAAAATTAGAGACTCTTTTAACCTTTCCTTTCATGCTTGGTATCTGGATGACGGCACTATTATTGGTGATACTTTGGTGGTTGGAAAAGTTTTAGAGTTGATTATGATGGATGGACCTAGTCGAGGCCTACACCTCAATGTCGATAAAACTGAGGTTTTTTGGCCACAGGAGGACCCAAAAAGCAGACTGGTAGGTGTTTTCCCTCCCAATATTTCACGTCCCCTACATGGTGTTAAATTATTAGGTGGGCCGGTTTGTGTGGATTTTGAGTTCGGTAGTACGCTTGTCCTGAAAAGGGTTGCTAAAACTATTGAACTTATGGAGGCGGTTGCTACACTTAATCTAAAACCCTAAAAAGCGTAAACGCGTGAAAAGACAATTTTGCCCCTCTATTTAATATTTATAAAATACGTAAAATCCGTCAAGCTCAGTAAATGTAAAATTTAACCTAACTTATAACTTGTTTGCAAGCCAAATGTGTGAATTGATTTACGTTTACGTTTAAAATTTCATCACACGTTTTTCTTCTTAGTTTTGCACGAACCGAAATCTTAAAGGACATAAATACATAATAATAAGAGCCCATTTAACTTGTAAATTAAATTTGGACTTGGGCTTAGCCCATTGCTTCCCTTGGCTCATCCAAAACCGAAATCCTCCATACACTTTCCATTCCTTCTTTTTTTTTACAATACGTTTCACAAAATGCACAACCAAAAACCCTAGGAAATAAAATGGCGGTTCATCTTTTCTTCTCCACTTATGTCGACATCAAGAGGGACTAGGAGGCTGTTATCGTGCTTGATTCTTAGGCATGGGTGCTGTTTCGAAGGGAAATGGTCGTGGGTTTCTAGATCGATGGTGGTATTGAGATCGTGGGTTCTTGGTGCTCTTGGTTTTTGTTTTATTCCATTCGATCCCCAAGGTATCTCTTGCGTTTTGTCCTTGATAAATTCATATACACAACACACATATGTTTATACAAGCGAATCTAAATGTTATCATGCCTAATAAATTCAAAAACCTAATTGGAATGGAACCCTAAAGCGAATTAATAGCCTAATCATGTGATTATAATGGTCTTTAATGGACCCTAAAACTGGACAGCATCATATGTCGAATTTGTGTGGGTTATATATCGAAATTTTAAGTGCAATAATCTGGATTTTTATTGGAAAAGTTTATTTTATGTCTTAGTTAAGTTTTCCAAGTGGTTTGGTCGAATTTGGAGTTGTCTAAGTCGTATTTTTAAATTTTACAAGATCAAGTGTCAAAGCTGAGAAAACGGGTCTGAAATTTGGTTGGATTGTTTGATTTTTCATTTTCAAACCATAAGGAATTGGGAGCTCTCCTTTTACAGGAGTGACATTTAGGATATAAATGAATTTCTGGAAGTTTTGGGGATTTTTCCAAGGTGTCTAAATAGGTCCAATAAGCGTAAACTTTTAAGGTGTATTTTCTGATCACTTTCTGGACAGGTCTGGACTTGTGATTTTCCATAGGCCATTTGGCATGGAAATAGAACCCACCAATTTTTGGAGAGTCTTTTAACTCATATGGGAACCCCTGGGATTTTACTTGATTTTTTTTTAGCTAAGTAAGTATTTTATAAAAATCGCTAAATTCTGGTCCAGATGTGAATTTTAGAAAATGAAAGATAAAAAGAGGATATCAATAAGTAAAACACTTACACATGCATAAGAAGCTTATAAAATGAGTATATAAGTAATATATGATATCAATTCGTGTAGATTCGTTGAAGAAGATACGACGTTGCTTTCCGGTGTTACTTTTCCGTTTGTTTTCACTTCGTTGCTAAGGTACAGATATTCTGACCTTATCTTTTAAGGTTTCTCATGATTCGTTTACATCTTTCGATATTAGCTTTGAACTGTTATACTTTGCTCTGAGCCTTCTATTTAGGGCTTCCCTATGACTCTGCTATGCACCCTTTTGTTATGAACTCTGATTATGAACCTTTCTGATTATGAACCTTCTGATTGTGAACCTTATGACTACGAACCTTTCCGATTATGAGCCATTGATATGAACTTTTGATTATGAACTTATGTTATGGAACTTTGATATGAACTTTTGATATGAATCCTTATGATATGATTATGCTTTGACCCTTCAGTTTGATACCCGAGCCAAATATGTTTCCCTAGCCATGAAGGTAACATGGCCGTGTCATTGATGCACCAATGGCATGACTCTAGTGTGTACGAGTGATGTTACACACCGTCCCTTTCTGTTATCTGTATGAGCTCGATATATATTGTATGGCCACTATTTGTCTGCAGGGGCGTATGGATGCATCCTAGATTTGTTCTGTTATCTGATATGATATGATTTGTCTGGTGAATGATGTCGTGTGCAATACGCGTCTTCACAGTCTGGGAGCTAGCTACTCCATTGGTTACTGAGGTCTCCCCTCTTATTATATATGGTATTCCGAGGTCACCCCTCCGAATACAATGGCTACTTATGATATGATATGATATGATATGTTTCCGGGCTCGTGGTAGATTTCTGACAACCCTTACACTTTTGATATGCCTATACTGTACTTTCTGTATTTCCCCAACGCACCATATTATGTGTTAATTGTTCATTACTCAACCCCTTATATGACTCACTCTACTACCAAGATATATACATTCCATTTCATTGATCTGTCACACTTTCATTCCGTTACTTCAGACTATGGTTCCATTCACGTACCGGGTTATTACATGATTATTGAATTTGTTTATGCTTTTACATGTTTATGTGACTACCAGTTACCATGCTACGATATGATTAATATGTTTATATGTGATTCACATGTTGTCATCTGATTATATGTTAACTTACCGTTATGTGACCTCTTTGATCTGTGTAGTGACTATGCTAGTGTGTAATCGATTGTCTTGTATGTTTATTATGTATACTTCGTTCAGTTAATCTCGTGAACTTTGACTATCCGTTAGTATCCCTATCTGCCTATGGTTGACCTGCCATGTTTAAATTTCTGCTTATACTATTGTTGATTGGGTAAATGGTTCAACTTATGACGTCTGGCTTGTTAACTTGTTTAATTGCCCTGCTATGTCCCTAGTTCATTTAATTATAGTGTTCATACTGTATTCCTACTTGTTACGTGTGACTGCCATGTTTTGACTGCTGTTATGATACTGGTTATGTTTTCAACTACGGGTTTGTGTCCTGTTTGATTGCCATGCTCACTTACTAATTAACTTCTTCCGCTTGCCTTTAGATTTTTTGTATGTGCTTGTATTTATGTCATTGATGCTTTGCTTTGCTTCGTTCTCCTTGTTATCTGTGCTTTGGATAGCTGTATAATTGTGTTCTGCAGGATCCTCCTTGACTCATTGTCCTCATTTCGCTGCGACTTTGTTATCAGTTTCATTATTCCATTTTGCATTTATGATTTTATTTAGCTTTCGTTTTGTTATATCTGTTCACTGGGCTTTTTAAGCTCAGCCGCATTTCTTTTCCTGCGGCAGGTTTTAGGTTGGAAGATGGGCTTCGATGGGCTGAGAGTTAGAGTATCTGAGTGGACCAACCCTAGCACCTTATTACTTTGAGACTTATTTTGAAGAACTTTTGTTTTGGGATTTTAATTCATTCTGGATATTGTATTTTCTTGTCAGTCAATTGTGTATATGTTTTGATACTTCATTTTTAAGGTTTCCGTTTGTAAAGATTTCATTTGTATGTTCTGATATGACACCAGAATGTGACACTTCTACCCTTGTCGGGTTGGGGTGTTACAATTATGGTATCAGAGCCAGGTTTCGTCTTGTTGACCTTAGGATTGACCTGTGAGGACTTGGGTAGACACTAGGCTTCCGTCTGTTCTGATCTCTTTCGATTCCTTTTGATTGTCATTCAGATTTGGCTCCGATATTCTTTTGTCTTCACCGATTTGACCATCTCCTTTTTGCATTTGATTTTGTTTGTTTACCTTCGCGCATTCTTTTGTCGATCGTTTAGATGAAGACTACTCGTGGAACCGAAGATGATGGTGCCGACCCTGCACTGCTGCAACAATTTATGGAGAGGTTCTTGAAGCAGAAGCCGCACCCGATCGTGAGGCTGCCGGAGACATCAAGATGCTGCTGGAGGGAGCTGGACGGATCAACCAAAGGCGCAAAGACGGAGACAAGATTCAACTGGTGGCTGAGGAGATTCATCTACTTCACATTATTGGGCGCGACTTATGTTACTCCAATTCGTTTGTCATGCGTTTTGAGGCGGTTTGATATTTTGTTAAGTGATTTTGATCGGTATTGCTTTTCCTTGATTCGTTCAGAACTCGGTTTGAATCGTGAAGTTTTATTATTTAGCATTTTGGTGATATCTCAGCTTTATTTCGGATAGTCAGTAATGAGTCATGAGGAGTCGTTTTGTGCAAGTTGATGGCCTTCTTTCATTATGATATGGTAAGTTGCTTGATGTAGTTTATGCTTTGTGTATATGAATCTGGTCTGCTTTGGTATGTTACTTGATATCTGTATGTGATATGTTTTTTTGTGATATTGGTTATGTGGTTTGTCATGAACCGAGGCAAAATATGATGACAATAAGAACTTGTTATGTGATGCAAGTATTATGACGCCTGATCAACGTGATAATACCGAGATCATATAATCTGAACTTATTGAAATCGTACGACGTCTTGGGAAATGCCTGGGGTAGGTACGTGAATGGACTAGGCTTATATCCGTTATCCTTTGATCCTAATATTCATTTGAAATTCTGTACCTCTGTACGAGATTCTCACCGACATCTATTACTTATAAGTTTTGTACGCTTTGGACCCGAAATCGTTTTGATCTGTGCGAAACTATGGATTGCTACGTCTGCCCTAAACTTGTACGTCTTCGTGTACCTCTGCGACTTCAACACGAAAATTTTCTTTTAGAGGAGAAGAGTTGTAAAACCCTAAAAATCGTAAACGCGTGAAAAGACAATTTTGCCCCTCTATTTAATATTTATAAAATACGTAAAATCCGTCAAGCTCAGTAAATGTAAAATTTAACCTAACTTATAACTTGTTTGCAAGCCAAATGTATGAATTGATTTACGTTTACGTTTAAAATTTCATCACACGTTTTTCTTCTTAGTTTTGCACGAACCGAAATCTTAAAGGACATAAATACATAATAATAAGAGCCCATTTAACTTGTAAATTAAATTTGGACTTGGGCTTAGCCCATTGCTTCCCTTGGCTCATCCAAAACCGAAATCCTCCATACACTTTCCATTCCTTCTTTTTTTTTTTACAATACGTTTCACAAAATGCACAACCAAAAACCCTAGGAAATAAAATGGCGGTTCATCTTTTCTTCTCCACTTATGTCGACATCAAGAGGGACTAGGAGGCTGTTATCGTGCTTGATTCTTAGGCATGGGTGCTGTTTCGAAGGGAAATGGTCGTGGGTTTCTAGATCGATGGTGGTATTGAGATCGTGGGTTCTTGGTGCTCTTGGTTTTTGTTTCATTCCATTCGATCCCCAAGGTATCTCTTGCGTTTTGTCCTTGATAAATTCATATACACAACACACATATGTTTATACAAGCGAATCTAAATGTTATCATGCCTAATAAATTCAAAACCCTAATTGGAATGGAACCATAAAGCGAATTAATAGCCTAATCATGTGATTATAATGGTCTTTAATGGACCCTAAAACTGGACAGCATCATATGTCGAATTTGTGTGGGTTATATATCGAAATTTATAAGTGAAATAATCTGGGTTTTTATTGGAAAAGTTTATTTTATTTCTTAGTTAAGTTTTCCAAGTGGTTTGGTCGAATTTGGAGTTGTCTAAGTCGTATTTTTAAATTTTACAAGATCAAGTGTCAAAGCTGAGAAAACGGGTCTGAAATTTGGTTGGATTGTTTGATTTTTCATTTTCAAACCATAAGGAATTGGGAGCTCTCCTTTTACAGGAGTGACATTTAGGATATAAATGAATTTCTGGAAGGTTTGGGGATTTTTCCAAGGTGTCTAAATAGGTCCAATAAGCGTAAACTTTTAAGGTGTATTTTCTGATCACTTTCTGGACAGGTCTGGACTTGTGATTTTCCATAGGCCATTTGGCATGGAAATAGAACCCACCAATTTTTGGAGAGTCTTTTAACTCATATGGGAACCCCTGGGATTTTACTTGATTTTTTTTTAGCTAAGTAAGTATTTTATAAAAATCGCTAAATTCTGGTCCAGATGTGAATTTTAGAAAATGAAAGATAAAAAGAGGATATCAATAAGTAAAACACTTACACATGCATAAGAAGCTTATAAAATGAGTATATAAGTAATATATGATATCAATTCGTGTAGATTCGTTGAAGAAGATACGACGTTGCTTTCCGGTGTTACTTTTCCGTTTGTTTTCACTTCGTTGCTAAGGTACAGATATTATGACCTTATCTTTTAAGGTTTCTCATGATTCGTTTACATCTTTCGATATTAGCTTTGAACTGTTATACTTTGCTCTGAGCCTTCTATTTAGGGCTTCCCTATGACTCTGCTATGCACCCTTTTGTTATGAACTCTGATTATGAACCTTTCTGATTATGAACCTTCTGATTGTGAACCTTATGACTACGAACCTTTCTGATTATGAGCCATTGATATGAACTTTTGATTATGAACTTATGTTATGGAACTTTGATATGAACTTTTGATATGAATCCTTATGATATGATTATGCTTTGACCCTTCAGTTTGATACCCGAGCCAAATATGTTTCCCTAGCCATGAAGGTAACATGACCGTGTCATTGATGCACCAATGGCATGACTCTAGTGTGTACGAGTGATGTTACACACCGTCCCTTTCTGTTATCTGTATGAGCTCGATATATATTGTATGGCCACTATTTGTCTGCAGGGGCGTATGGATGCATCCTAGATTTGTTCTGTTATCTGATATGATATGATTTGTCTGGTGAATGATGTCGTGTGCAATACGCGTCTTCACAGTCTGGGAGCTAGCTACTCCATTGGTTACTGAGGTCTCCCCTCCTATTATATATGGTATTCCGAGGTCACCCCTCCGAATACAATGGCTACTTATGATATGATATGATATGTTTCCGGGCTCGTGGTAGATTTCTGACAACCCTTACACTTTTGATATGCCTATACTGTACTTTCTGTATTTCCCCAACGCACCATATTATGTGTTAATTGTTCATTACTCAACCCCTTATATGACTCACTCTACTACCAAGATATATACATTCCATTGCATTGATCTGTCACACTTTCATTCCGTTACTTCAGACTATGGTTCCATTCACGTACCGGGTTATTACATGATTATTGAATTTGTTTATGCTTTTACATGTTTATGTGACTACCAGTTACCATGCTACGATATGATTAATATGTTTATATGTGATTCACATGTTGTCATCTGATTATATGTTAACTTACCGTTATGTGACCTCTTTGATCTGTGTAGTGACTATGCTAGTGTGTAATCGATTGTCTTGTATGTTTATTATGTATACTTCGTTCAGTTAATCTCGTGAACTTTGACTATCCGTTAGTATCCCTATCTGCCTATGGTTGACCTGCCATGTTTAAATTTCTGCTTATACTATTGTTGATTGGGTAAATGGTTCAACTTATGACGTCTGGCTTGTTAACTTGTTTAATTGCCCTGCTATGTCCCTAGTTCATTTAATTATTGTGTTCATACTGTATTCCTACTTGTTACGTGTGACTGCCATGTTTTAACTGCTGTTATGATACTGGTTATGTTTTCAACTACGGGTTTCTGTCCTGTTTGATTGCCATGCTCACTTACTAATTAACTTCTTCCGCTTGCCTTTAGATTTTTTGTATGTGCTTGTATTTATGTCATTGATGCTTTGCTTTGCTTCGTTCTCCTTGTTATCTGTGCTTTGGATAGCTGTATAATTGTGTTCTGCAAGATCCTCCTTGACTCATTGTCCTCATTTCGCTGCGACTTTGTTATCAGTTTCATTATTCCATTTTGCATTTATGATTTTATTTAGCTTTCGTTTTGTTATATCTGTTCACTGGGCTTTTTAAGCTCAGCCGCATTTCTTTTCCTGCGGCAGGTTTTAGGTTGGAAGATGGGCTTCGATGGGCTGAGAGTTAGAGTATCTGAGTGGACCAACCCTAGCACCTTATTACTTTGAGACTTATTTTGAAGAACTTTTGTTTTGGGATTTTAATTCATTCTGGATATTGTATTTTCTTGTCAGTCAATTGTGTATATGTTTTGATACTTCATTTTTAAGGTTTCCGTTTGTAAAGATTTCATTTGTATGTTTTGATATGACACCAGAATGTGACACTTCTACCCTTGTCGGGTTGGGGTGTTACACTTAATGACCCCCAATGTGAGCTGTTGTTGCTCCGTGCATGTGTTGGTATTTCAAAGTTATATTTTTCTATGCGTACATGTTCACCTCGGGTCTTTGAGTGTGCCCAGGTTTCTTTTGATGCGGCTCTTCGTTCTTCTTTGGAGCGTATTGTTACGGCTTCTGGGCCTGGTTTTGGTGACTGGCAATGGATACTTGCCACCCTGTCCTTTGCTTTTGGGGAGCTTGGTTTATATTCTGCAGGTGATGTTTTGAACTATGCTTTTTTTGCTTCGAGACTTCAATCTGCTAGTCTGCAGACTAAGCTTCTCCATAGTGCTGGTATTGTGACTACTGGTTCCTCTTTTGATGACGCTCTATGTGCTTTTAATACGAAGATGGATATTGACCTTCTGAGCAACCCTAGCGAGGTCGCTGCCCCCAAACTTATGAAGAAATTGGCAGATATATACTTCGATCGGGTTATCCAAAATGTTGAATCTTCGTTCCATCTATCTCCTCGACAGATGGCATTATGGAGCTCACTGAAGGAGGATCATACTTCTGATTGGCTTAGGGTGGCTCCTATATCTGGATTGGGACAAACTATGAACGCCAGGACTTATCGTTGTGTGTTGTGTTATCGACTGGGTGTTCCCCTTTTTACTGTTCAGGTACCGTGCTCAGCATGTTCTAAGGTTTTTACTGAAGATATTTATGGAGATCATGCAGTTTCATGTGCGGGTATTGTCGGCATTAAACATCGGCATAACATTGGGCGTGATGTCCTTGTTGATATATGCTCTCGATCTGGGATTTCTGTTCGTAAGGAGGTGGATGTTGGGCTTCATGGAGATATGGACAGATCATTGCGACCAGCTGATATATTGCTTTATTCTTGGGATGGCGGGCGTGATGTTTGTGTTGACCTTACAGGTTCGTCTCCTTTGACCCAATCGGGATTGCTTGATTTTGTGCCAGGGCGAGCGGTTAGTGAGGCTGCACGGCGTAAACGTGTCAAGTATGAGGTTAAATGCGCTGATATCGGATACGGGTTGCTCCCCTTTTCCTTTTTTTCTTTTGGAGAACTTGAGAAAGAAGCCGTAACCTTACTTAAGCGTATTTGACTTTTCTCCTTGACTCAAGACATTGGGGCTCGTGCTGCGGTTCACATTTTTAATCGTATTAGTTTTGCTATTGCTAGAGGAGTGGGGGCCCAGTTGGTTTCTCGGCTTCCCACTAATTTCTTGTAAATCCTTAGTTTTTTTTAATAAAGAGATGTTATAATAAAAAAAATAAAAAAATAAATAATAATAATAATAATAATAATAATAATAATAATGATAATAATAATAATAATAATAATAATAATGGGCTTTGTGGTGATAGGGACAAAAGCTTACGTCCAGTTGACACGGGACAAGATGTACGTGTTGATTTGACGGGGGTGTCTCCCTTGATGTAAACTAATATGGTTGATTTTGCACCGGGACGTGCTGTGATTGAAGCCGCACAACGTAAACGCGTCAAGCATGAGACTAAGTGTGCGGATATGTGTTATAGGTTTCTCCCTTTCTCTTTCTCTTCCTTTGGAGAACTTGAGAAGGATGCGGTGACCTTACTAATACGCATCCGAAGTTTCTCGATGACTCGGGACATTGGTGCACGTGCTGCTGATCACATTTTTAGTATGATTAGTTTTGCTATAGCTAGAGGAGTGGGTGCCCAGTTAGCATCTCGGCTCCCCTACTAATTTTTTGTAAATCCTATGATTTCCTAATGAAGTGATGTTTTTTATAAAATAATAATAATAATAATAATAATAATAATAATAATAATAATAATAATAATAATAATAATAATAATAATAATAATAATAATAATAATAATAATAAATGTCTATTCTAAAGAGCTTGCAGAAGCTTCTGGTTCAAACTCAATATCTAATTAAATCAACCTATTTTTCCAGAGGCAGATTGATGAGGATATGAAGACTATTGAGACAACAATAAATGTTCATCAAATATGAACTTTAAAGGTATATTTTACCAACAATTCGACGTCCGATGAATCAAATTTGACTCTAAACAAGGACATGAGCCATACATCCGATGTCTTCATCAAATAATAATAATAATAATAATAATAATAATAATAATAATAATAATAATAATAATAATAATAATAATAATAATAATAATAATCCTACGGTTTTGTAATCCCACTGTGGGCGATCATGGAGACAGCTTGAGATTTTCTTGATCTCACTAGTGTCTTCGTCTTTGTCGTCCTGCTTCTACTCCCTCTGTAGATATTAGGATTTCGTTCTTCTTCTTTGTTCCGTTTTCTCCTTTGTGTGCGGGTGGGTTTTGAGCCCACTGCCCGTGTCCTCACCACTTTGACGAAGGTTGCTGCTGGGTTTTGGGCGCTTCTCCTCCTCGCTACTTGGTTTCTATCGTCATGGATTATGGTAGCAAGGTGGCTGCCATGGTTTGGGTTTTGACATAGATAAACAGGTAGCGTGTTAGTGGGTCCTTTTTGGGTTAGCGACTTGGTCTTCAAAAATGGTTGGGCCCACGCTGACACCTTGTCCTTTTTGGGTTGTTGGCTTGCCTATTTAGGCTAGCGAGTTGCTTTGCATTTTCTCCCTTGGTTGCTGCAGTTTTGGTTTTGCTTTATGGGTGGGACCCACGTTGACATCTTGTTTTTTTTGGTTATGATTGCATGTATTACATTTTGTATTTGTTTTTAGTCCAAGTTGGTTTTTTTTTTACGTTTTGTAAAAAAAAAATAAAAATTCAATCTATTAATAATATTTTGAATAATATCTCTATGGCTATTATTCGGTTCCATTGTCCCTTTGTCGGTTTAAGTGGTTGTCAAGATGGTAGTGGGAATGGGCTTACCAAAACCTCGTTGATTTCTCATCTTCGTGATCGTCATTTCAATAAGGATGCACTAGCCACCACCAAACTTTCTTTGGCTACCAATCTGGTTGTTTTTTAGGCTGCTGAGGTTACGTTGAAACGCATGGGTCTTTGGCTATGTGGGGTTTGTTTTAAGACGCATACTCTTCGCTCTAAATGTCGGCATGGATATGATTTTGTGCCACCCCCCGATTGCGGTGATGGTGTTGTTAGATTTGTGTTATTTGATCTCGCTAAGCCCCAAGTTCCCTCTTCTGTTCAGCGCGCTTGCGTGGAAGATTTGGTTTTGGAAGAGCACTCTAGTTTTGATTTACACCTACTTGACACTTTGCTCGCTAAAGGGTTGCACACTGTCAAATCCATCCCTCCAAAGTGCCGTTTGGGATTCTCTCGTGTCCTGAAAGGAGCTCTTGATAAGGTGATCTGCACACCTGAAGACATTTCTTGTTGGGTTAGCCTGTTAGCCTTGCCTCTTTGTCTCCTTAAAACCTTTTGTCCGAGGAGTAACATGGAGTGTAGGTCTACTACTAGGCGCCAGCGTCAAGAAGAATATATCGCTAATGCCATTCGGTCTTGGGGTACGTCTGGTGGTAGTTTGCAGCTTGTCAGAGAGGTTTTAGCTGAATCCTCCCCTACTTGGTCTAATATTGAGGAGGGAAACCTGGAGTTGGATGAGCGTAATGTCAAGCAATGTAGGAGGAAGATTTGTGATGGTCATTATACTGCTGCTGTCAGAGTTCTTTCTTCTTCAGGTGTTGCTCCTTACAATGATACTACCCTTCAGGACCTAAAGGCTAAGCATCCCTTCAAGTCTGCCCCTTCACTGCCTGATATACCTATTGATCATCATAACCTCATTGCATCTCCTGTCGTGGTTCTTGACATGATTAAGAGTTTCCCCCGTGGCACATCTTGTGGACCAGACGGTTTACGCGCCCAACACCTATTGGATTGTTTTAGCGGTGCTGCTGTGGCTATATCTGACGAGCTAATCAACTCCATCACCCAGGTGGTAAATCTTTTTCTTGATGGTAAGTGTCCTAAGGCTTTGGACGAATTTATTGCCAGTGCTCCTCTCACACCGCTGATCAAACCTGGTGGTGGCATCCGTCCTATTGCGGTGGGGACAGTCTAGAGGCGTTTAGTCTCCAAGGTGGGAGCTTCTATGATTGGCCACTCTTTATATGGATACTTGAATGATCTACAGTTCGGAGTTGGGGTTTCTGGAGGGGGGAGGCCATTCTTCATGTTGTGAATCGGTTTGTTGAAGACCGTGGAGATGATGTGGGTCTTTCGATGTTGTTGGTGGATTTCAAAAACGCCTTCAACCTGGTGGACCGTGAGGTTATGTTACAAGAGGTTCGCCTCCATTGTCCTGCCATATCACGTTGGGTTGAATTTTGCTACTCCAGCCCAGCCAGACTATATTATGGGGAACACACTTTATGGTCACACCAAGGCGTGCAGCAAGGTGACCCCCTTGGACCTCTCCTTTTTGCGTTGGTGCTACATCCTTTGGCTCGCAAGATCAAAGACTCCTTTTCTCTCCCCTTTCAAGCCTGGTACCTTGATGATGGTACGATCATTGGAGATACTCTATTTGTTGGGAAGGCCTTGGAGCTCATTATGATGGATGGACCTCGTTATGGTTTGCACCTCAACGTCGATAAAACTGAGGTTTTTTGGCCAAGGGAAGACCCTAGCAGCAGACTCGAAGGTGTTTTCCCTCCTAATATTGCCCGGCCCCTGCATGGCGTAAAATTGTTGGGTGGGCATGTTGGTGTAGATACTGAGTTTAGTAGTAAGCTCGTTTTGAAACGAGTTTCTAAAACCATTGAACTTATGGACGTTGTTGCTAAGCTTAATGATCCCCAATGTGAGTTGCTGCTTCTCCGTGCATGTGCTGGCATTTCCAAGCTGTATTTCTCTATACGCACATGTTCCCCCCGTGTCTTTGAACGTGCTCAGATTTCATTCGATGAAGCACTTCGCTCCTCTTTGGAGCGAATTGTCACTGCCTCTAGGCCCGGGTTTGGAAATTGGCAATGGAGACTGGCCACCCTTCCCTTTGAATTTGGGGGGCTTGGCGTTTACGCTGCTGGCGATGTTTTGAACTATGCCTTCCTTGCTTCTAGACTCCAATCGGCCAGCCTACAGACTGAACTTCTTCGGCAGTCTGGTATTGGTGCTACTGATCTTCCTTTGATGATGCCCTGCATGTTTTTAACGAGAAAATGGAGACCGACCTTTTGGGTAGCTCTTGTGGAATTGCTGCCCCCAAACTCATGAAGAAATTGGCAGATTTATATTTCGCACTTGTCACCAAAGAGGCTGAATCCACCTTCTGCTTATCTGTTAGACAGATGGCCCTATGGAGATCGCAAATGGAAGACCATACTTCAGACTGGCTCAGAGTGGTTCCGATAGCTGGGCTGGGACAGACTATGAATGCCAGAACTTACAGATGTGTATTATGTTATCGGCTAGGCGTTCCCCTCTTCTTAGTTCAGATGCCGTGTTCAACTTGCTCCAAGGTTTTCACAGGGGATATTTACGGGGACCATGCTGTATCATGTGCTGGCACTATTGGTATTAAACATCAGCACAACATAGTGCGTGACACGTTGATTGATATCTGTTCTCGATCTGGGGTCTCAGCTCGTAAAGAGGTTGACATCGGATTGGGTGGAGAAAGGGAGCAAGTCTTACGGCCAGCAGATATCTTGCTCTATTCTTGGGATGGAGGGCAGGACGTATGTGTCGATTTGACCGGGTCGTCCCCCCTCACACAAACTAGTATGATGGATTTTGTGCCAGGTCGTGCAGTGATTGACGCCGCAAAACGTAAGCGCACCAAATACGGAGCCAAATGTACAGACATTGGATATGGGTTCACCCCTTTCTCATTTTCCTCCTTAGGAGAACTTGAGGCTGACGCGGTGACCTTACTTAAGCGGATCCGGAAGTTTTCTATAACTCAAGACATTGGAGCGCGCGCAGCTGCTCATATCTTCAGTAGGATTAGTTTTGCTATTGCTAAAGGTGTGGGAGCCCAGATTGTTTCGAGGCTCCCCACTAATTTCTTGTAAACCATTGGTTTTGTTTCTAATGAAAGTGATGTTTTTATAAAAAAAAAATAATAATAATAATAATAATAATAATGATAATAATATTAATAATAATAATAATAATAATAATAATGATAATATTAACAACAACAACAACAACAACAACAACAACAACAACAACAACAACAACAACAATAATAATAATAATAATAACAAGAATAACAATAACAAGAATAACAATAACAATAATAACAATAACAATAATAATAATAACAATAATAATAATAATAATAATAATAATAATAATAATAATAATAATAATAATAATAAGACTAAAATACACCGTTGGTCCCTAAACTTGTTCATGCGCATCACGATGGGACAAAGTTGGGCATTATCATCGCTGGAGGTCCAAAACTTGTGTTTTATACTCTAGACTAGTCCCTTGACCATAATTACTATAGTCAACATGAATTTTCTGACTTTACTTCGAGGGTATAATAGACCATTCATAATTTTGACCCAACCTATTTAAAATCTAACCCAACCTTAAACCATATTAGTACCGGCAACACACAACATTGAACCCTAAAATACAAGCAACACACATTCTACCCAAAGCAAAAAAAACTATAATGGCACAAAACGATAAGGGGAAGGCTTTGTTGAGTTCATTGAGGAAAGAAGACTGCCCAAATGAAAAGGATTTGGGTGTTAAGAAGGAGAAGGAAGAGGCTGACATCGTGTTATCAAAGTTTAACAATTTGGGAGAAAGGATTAAAAATCTGGAAATTTTGTTTAAATATCTTAAGGAAAGGAAGGAAATGAAGGAAAAGGATGATAGGGAGAGTTGTGGGTCTAGCTAAGTGTATGTTTAGATGATAGGAAACTTTGTAGTTGTTGAGAACATGAAATCGATGAATAAAAAATTGGGTTCTTATGTAAGTAATTGTGTTTGGTTGTGCATTGTATCTGCTTGAAATCGTTTTGTATTTCTTAATAGGTTTGACTTACCCAAGTCATACCACAATAGTAATTTACAATTTGTTGCCTTTCATAAATTTGTTTGACTTGGGTAAGTCAAAATTCAAGATGTTACAATTTGAGACATTGGGCGTGTTCAGTCCCACTGTCAACACTAACACCAAACCAATTTCTTCCTAAACAATACACCATTGTCAATAAATTATGATTTAGTGCTAAAGCATTTGCATTTTCAACACATATTTTTAAACCATTGCCTTTGCTTTTGCTGATACAAGGGGGTGTTTGGTTTTGCTGATACAACTTTTGCTGATAAAAGGGGATGTTTGGTTTTGCTGATACAAGGGGATGTTTGGTTTTGCTGATACCAATTAGACTAAAATACACCCAATATCACAATACAAGAACAGATTAAATACATAAAACTTAGAAGATATTTTATCATTAATATAGTCGTTTACAAGATCATAAACAACTACATCAAACCAAGACCAACAACCAAACAAAAGATCCAATTTACATACCCTTTTTACCAACCTATATTTCCAAAACTAGCACCCAAAAGACAACATTTATCTACCCCTATGAAAAACCCAAAATTCAGGCATTATGCTCAGCCATTTTCTTAACAAAACCTTCGTTGAAACGAATAGCTTCATCAGTTTGACCAACAATCTGTATGAATTGAACAAGTTGGTGTGTGTGCCTCGCCTGGATTTCCCTCAGCGCATCCAAACAATCAAGTGCTATTCCCGAGGTCCCAAAGCTTCGTTCTCTTCGATCAGCTCCTTACGCTTCATGATTCCCCTCTTTAGATGATCAATGCACTGAAGAACTAGCTTTTTCAAAAGCCCTTCTTGTGCAGCCTCGTCTTCAAACCACACTGCCATACGATCATTCAACTTGGATGAACCAGCAATCTATATGAGTTCATTCAAAATAGGGAAATCTTCCATTGGAAATTGTTTGTGTGTGGAAAAAGTGGTGGATAGGTTTATCGGTTGGTGTGCACAAGTAAATAGCTTCTCCGGTAAGAGACGGTCAAGGGTCTAATAGTGACTTTTTTCTCACACTCGGTCCCTGGATTTGTCATGGTTTCCGTTGTCATACTTAAAACTCCCGCCCAATAATCACTTTAAAATACACAATTGGTCCCTCAAGTTGCCAAATTACGTATACTACAACTTAGTTGAAGATTAAACAACACAAAACCATTAGAAGTTTGACTTTGTTAAGTCAAACTTCTAAAACATATCAATAAACTCCAAAACAAATATTGAGTAATGATTTTGCAATTTTGACTTTACAAAGTCAAATATTGAGTAATGGTTTTGCAGTTTTGACTTTACCAAGTCAAAATGCAAATACTACGTACAAAATAGCCATTCACCATAAACTACAACCTCATACAATACGCACAAACAACAACATATGAACAAGCTAATTTTAAGCAAACCATATAAATAAATACTGTACCAAAATATAAAAACTATTTTGCAACATGAATTGTCATAGGGTATTCAACCCATACATAATCTAAAACCACTCAAAGAAATCTACCATGGCTGTGGGGGAAGCTCGGTGGAGTTTCAACAGCTTCCTAGCCAACTCTCAGTTCTTCCTGATATTTTCATTCCCATCATGACTCATATCGCTGAGCTTGATATTGATTGTCTTTAGCGACTGGGAACACGCAAGTATAAACTTTATTAAAGTTAATTCATGCTCTGTTATAGGAAAAGCTCGAAACACAACAGTCTGTAGCTGGCCATTGCTGATTGTGTTTATGTCTACAACATTGGAAATTTTTTCCGAAGGTAGAACACTAAGCGTGTTTGCAGCCTGAAAAATCAAATAGTGTTGATATACACAAACATGGAAATTTAGGAATGTTTATTTGATACATATGCATTACAGCATTACACTTACTCTGGTATCCAGCATTTTCAAATTTGGAGATCCACGAATCATTTCAATGATGAACGATACCATAACACTATTACCAAAATCTACATCGGACAGCTTAAGGTTAATCAGGGATTCAAAGGGCACATTCATCCTAGAATTAGCTTCATGTATCAACTACAACAAGTTTTAAAGATTAAATTTCATTACTGTTACACATTTCTTTAACATTGTAAAATTATAAGTGTAAAACTCAAATTGTTCTTACCGTGCAATCACCAAAATCCAATGTAAGGGTCTCAAGATTTTGAAGTCTTGTCAGGTGAAAGATATCGGATGCTGTGATTGTCGTCACAACATTATAAAGACCGAATGACAAATCTAACTTCTTTAAATTCCTAACTTTTGCAATATCCCATAGTCTCATCTCGTTTGTAGTAGGACGATTCATTTTAAGAGACTCAAGTGAGGGACAACCAGCAATAAACTCCCAAACTGTACCGGTTAGAAAAGTGACATGAATCAATTCTAAGCTCAGTAGATTTGGAAAGCCATGAAAATATTCCAAAGTAGCCATAGCACAAACATGAAGTACCAGATGTTTCAACTCCCTACGAGAGTAAAGTTGGGTTGGGAACGTAACTCGTTCACCATACCAGTTTGTAATAATCAGCTCCTCAACTCCATGCTGAGCCAAAAACAAGAGCCAATCACGAATCTCTTCATAATGAAAGTCGTCTCTTCGAAGCATTGATCTTGGCTCTACAGAGAAGACCAACTTTCTTATTGGACCCATAAGCCGATTTAAGAGTCTAGTAACAAGCCTCCCATCAAACTCATATGTTAAATAATAAAAGAAATCCTCATCAACTATGACATCGGTGAGCAAAGTCCACTTAGACCTCCAGTTTCGCGCTAAACTAGAGGTTCTCACCGCTTCTAACAAAGGCAACTGATTCAAAATGTTACTGATCACTATATCTGGCATGTTGCTAATACAATCGATCGACATGTTATTGTTGGAAGTTGGGTTGGTCTTTTGAGTTCTGGAAATGAGGATTTAGATTCGGATTTTGATTTTCAGTAGAAGCGTGTTTCTGGATAATGGTGTTATTATGATTGGTAAAGTTGTTTTTTGGGTGGGTGTATTGGTTCGCGTGAAATTAAATGCTAGTGTATCAGGGAAGAAACGGCTAGTAGGCATAATCACATTTGGTCCCTGGGTTGAAGGTTGGGTCAAAATTGTGAATGGTCTATTATACCCAATGTTGCAAAAATCGTGAATCGGTAGTCGGGCAGTCGACCACCCTACAACGAGTAATCGGTCAAGTCGGGATTAATTGGTGATTAATCGGATTGGCATTTTCTGCAATTTTTTGGTATTTCTGGAGACCAAACTAAAAATCTTAACCGATTCCAAGCCTGCTATGTTTCCAAACCTCAATAAAAGGCTCCAGATTATAATGCCCGTTGTGCATTATAAGTGAAATATATGATCTCCAAATTAAGTATAATGCCTAAATTATTATTATTTTTAAAATGACCAATTTGCTCGATTCGGCCGATTTTTTACCGATTCGGCCGATTTTGACCGATTCGGCCGATTTTTTGACTGCTTAGTGTCGATTTTTTTCCTAGGCCGATTTTTCGACCGATTTTCAAAAATCGACAAGGTACTCGGCCGATTAACGATTAATCGGCCGAGTTGACCGATTTTTGCAACATTGATTATACCCTCGAAGTAAAGTCATAAAATTCATGTTGACTATGGCAATCCTGGTCAAGGGACTAGTCTAGAGTATAAAACACAAGTTTTGGACCTCCAGCGATGATAATACCCAACTTTGTCCCATCGCGATGCGCATGAACAAGTTTAGGGACCAACGGTGTATTTTAGTCTAATAATAATAATAATAAAATGCTTCAAAAAGTCCCATTGTGGTTATGGAATAGTGAGGCATTATATGTTACTATATATTTTAGACATGTTTGTTATCTATTTGGTGTTGGTAAAAAGTCATGAATTGGCTTTGGCTACCAAATATGCTACCGGGATTTCACATAATAGTGTATTTGAATATATTTTGATTTCTGCGCCCAAACTGATTAATCCGATAATTAATTGGTTGGTTTAAATCGGCTTAATTTAACTTTGGTTTGGGTATTGGACGATTATATTTTCCTTTAAATTGAATAAACTGAATTCATTAGCCTCATTAAACCAAAACCCAATCGTTTGAACACCCCTAGTTCGTTTCGAGATGCTCCGAAGAGCAACTTCAAGGCCCCCTTCACTCGACCATGGTTGACCCTTTCTCTTAGCTCGATCATAACTTTTTATAATTTAAATATGAACTTTTTTGACATGATACCAATCTGAATTGGAGTGAGTAAATGGACCGAGAACCAAACCAGAACCGACGTATCTCGAACCTCATTTTAGAACCGCGGTTAGATTCTTGGTTCTTCATATTGCAAATTTGGTTTTTGGAACGAAATCGCAGGTATCGGTTCCTGAACCGAAGAGCCGCCCAAATTTTTAATATATGAGACGATTATAGAACGTTTATTTTCTAAAGTATTCGATTACATATGTATGCCTCTATGCTAGCTAAAAGTTTATAGCCTAACTTGAGCTAGCAGGTGAAAGAGTCATAAATTATAATAAAGAATTAGAAATGAACATATTGATTATAGTTGTCTTTGAAAAACAGTGAACTTTGATATTTCTTAAGAAGTTTAAATATCATTAAATAGTTGGATAGTGATATGGTCTTGTTTCAAAGATTGTTTGCCTTTTCATGTCTCAAAGACTTCGTTTTTCTAAAGATTGTGTTGCTCATTTATAACCAACCAATGACTTAGCTCAGATATTTGATTTATACATTAATTGTTCAATATTTTTTAGACATAAATAAGCGCATACATACAAAGAATATTTATCTTTCGAACGTTTTTAAAACATTGACAATTCCAGAACTGGACCCGAGAACTGAACCGGAACCGAAATGTGATATTCGGTCCAGTTCTCGGTTCCTAAGATGCATCTTTCAGTTGTCGGTTCTCTCGATTTCGGATCGGTTCACGAACCAAGCTCACCCCTAATAACAAGCACTATTATTTGATAAAAAAATGATTGGTATAAATATAAATACGTCTAATAATATGCCTAATAGCAATGGTTATTAATTAGTAACATAATGATCGAGTCTTGCGTATTTTAAATCACTAGTTGAAGATTGATCATATGCTTATCGTGAATAAACCTTATGATTGAACCTTTTTGTTTTATAGAGTGATGGAAAAAGTGAATAAAACAAACTCGTATTTCTCATTGAATATATAAAAAATAGAGAATCATATCGAAAATGCACCTAAAACCAAGTTGTTCCTTCGTTGAGCCTTGTATGGTAAGCAATCCAAACCGCTTATCTCAAGTGAAGGCTTGGCCAAGTTCAAAACCTCTCAGAAATGACTTAACTAGTAATTAACTAGACCTTTTTGTTAATACAAATATCGTCATTAAACGTTATTTATATTTTTGATCTTTGCCTAAGTTTTGTTAACGACAAAAGTAAATTTAATTTATAAAAGCTTAAAGCTTGTCAAGTTTATTAGATATTAAGACAAGCTTTCTCAAACAATATATTCATCATTCAAGCATTTACATTTATGATTAGTAACATCTTGATATGACTCTAATCATTATGTATGATAGTAGTTTGTAGAATGTGTTAGGTTCTTAAAACCAAACACTACTTAAGCATTTGCATATTTCTATAAATAGTAATACAACATTTGACATCATGTATTACATCATGGAAATCATTAGAAGATTCCATTAGATATTTTGTGAAGATTTGTACTCTTCATATCTTGCACAATCTCACTTAGATAGAGTTGACTTTGGCAAGATTTGATATCTTGGCTGTCAGACCGGCGGTACCAAAATGGTACACGGGCGGAACCCTTTTAAGGGGTCCACCGTCCGTGGACGCTCCTGTCCATTTTGGCTATAAATAGCAATGCCAAGCCAAGTAGTTTCTCATCCCTTTCCAACATACTTTCATACATATCTTCTCTCTAACCTTTCTAACTCAGTTTCATATCATATTAGTGATCTCTTTTGTAGCAAAGAAGATCAAGTCATATTCAAACTTCAACGAGAAGTTGGAAGTCTTGTTTGTTTAGTGTTGTATGATCTAGTGTTGATCCATACTTCATTGTTGTAACAAACCATCATAATCTTGTGAGTGTGAGTGGTTAGTATTTTAGTCCTCAAAATACATTGTGTGTGGGAGTAGTTGTACCCTTGGAAAGAACTCGACATCTAGCTTAGTGTCGGAAATAGTATAAGCGAAGTGTAAAGGTTTTCTCCGCCGGTGAAAGGAGCTTGTTGACTAGTGAAGTTAAACTCTCGAGTGTGAGACTCGGGGAGTGGAGTAGGGCAAGGAAAAAGAGTCCTTGTAGGCTGAACCACTATAAACAACTTGTTGTGGTTTGATCATCTCTTTACTTATTTACTTATTACACATTGCTTGCATATTTCATTTACAAACTCAAGATCAATATCAATTGATCTTTCAATAAGTTTCAAAACAAAGTTTTTAATTGGTAAACTATTCAACCCCCCTTCTAGTTTTCTACAATTGGTACCAGAGCCTCGTTGCTCAAGAATTTCTAAAATAACTTGTATTTTATAAACTTGAAACGATCCATGGATTCTGAAAACTTTAAAGAAGGGCAATCTATGCAAAGACCACCACTCTTTGAAACCAATGGATTTATCTATTGGAAAAACCGTTTTGAAACATATGTAAAATCAAAAGATATAGATCTTTGGTTTATTATTGTTAAAGGAGATTTTAGTTCTACAACAAAGGATATTTCCGTTGATGAACAAAAGAAATTAGTTGCTAAAAATAATGAAGCTAAAATGATGCTTTATAATGCTTTACCTAGAAAAGAATATGAAAGAATTTTTATGTGTGAAACCGCCAAAGATATTTGGGAATCTTTAATCGTTACACATCAAGGTAATTCACAAGTCAAGGATAACAAAATTGATCTTCTTGTTCAACAATATGAACAATTTGTTATCCCTGAAGATGAAACCATTGATTGTGGCTTTGCTCGGTTTAACACTATCATTACATCACTTAAAGCACTTGATGAATCTTTTCGTAGTAAGAACTTTGTCAGGAAATTTCTTAGAGCACTCCATCCCAAATGGAGAGCTAAAGTGACCGCTATTGAAGAATCAAAAGATCTCTCAATAATGTCACTAGACGAGCTAATTGGCAACCTCAAAGTTCACGAAATGGTAATGGAGAAAGATTCGGAGATCATCAAAGGAAGAAAGGAGAAGATCAAATCCGTTGCTCTTAAAGCAAAGGCGGAATCAAGCGATGATGGTGAATCTTGTTCCGGTAGTGAAGATGAGGAGTATGCCATGGCCGTTAGAGATTTCAAGAAGTTCTTTAGAAGAAGAGGAAAGTTTGTAAGACAACCTCGAGAAGAAAAGAAGCCATTCCGAAAAGATCGGGATGATAAGAAGAGTAAAGGTGAAAGAAAGTGTTTTAGATGTGGTGATGCAAGTCATCTCATAGAGAATGTCCCAAGCCACCTAAAAGCAAAACTCAACGAGCTTTTGTAAGTGGTGCTTGGAGTGATAGTGAAGACGATGAAGAATCAAGCAAGGAAGAAATCGCTCTAATGGCACATGAGTCAAATGAGGTACTTTCCGACTCTTCTTATTCTTCTATAGATGATGACACCGTGCAAAAACAATATAATCAATTGTGTGAGCTAAGTCTAAAAATCATAACTAAAAATAAATTTCTAAAAACCAAAAAGGAGTTTTTGGAAAATGAGGTATATGAGTTAAAAGAAAAAGCAAAACGACTTGAAAAAGGAAAAGCAAATGACGATGATTGTAAATCATGTCAAGAGCTTAATCTTGAAATAGAAAAACTAAAGCTCACACAAGAAGTTCTAATAGAAAATAATTCTAAGTTTAAAAGGTTTAACAAAAACATCGCTCTTGCCGATGAAATAGTTAAAATCCATAAAACACCAGGAGACATGAATGGGCTAGGTTTTAATGAAGTATTAATTCCAAAGAGTCAAAACAAAACGGCCGAAAAGGACGAACATTCTGTCAAAATTGCTGCAGTACATCACGGACCAGACGGAACCAAAATAAGGGTTCCGTCCGTTGTGCAAAATGGTACCGCGGGTACTTCAGCAGAACAGAATGTTCGCAGTACGGACCGTACTGAATTTGTTAAAGTAACAAAGAAAACCAATGATAATATTAAACTAAAACCAGCCATTATATCAGGAGTAGGACTTGTTAAAAATGAATTTAGATCAAAAACTACTCAACAACGATATAAAACTTCTTTTGCCAAACGCCCATTTCCTAAGAGCAACCACAACGTTCAACCTAACTACCAACACAACGGTTGGAATCAAAACTTTCCTAGACCATATCAAACTCCAGATTACATGCCATGGAACTCTTACCCATCATTTCCATACATGAATCAAATAAATGGTATGTTTAACCCAAACGGACCCATGAGATATTGGGGACCAAATGTTTGAGTTATTTGCTTCTTAGGTATGCTTGAAAGTTGGATTGGAACCTGATGAATGGATAAAAGATAGTGGATGCTCACGACACATGACGGGCAACAAAAGTCTCTTCTCATCATACCAAGAGTATGACGGAGGTAATGTCACTTTCGGTAGCAATCTCAAAAGCAAAATCATTGGCAAAGGTACGATTGCTCATAACTCTCTAACTATTGAAAATGTTGCTCATGTGGATAGGTTAGGATTTAATCTACTTAGTATTAGCCAACTATGTGATAAAAAGTATAAAGTACTATTTGATGAAAATGGTAGTAAAATACTAAAAGATGGTATCACCATAGCTAAAGGAGTTAGGAAAAATAACATATACGTCATGAAAATAGATAAAATATATAATGACAAACTTTGCTTAACAACAATAGATGATAGCTCATCTCTTTGGCATAGACGCTTAGGTCACGCTAATATGAGACTTATACAAAACCTATCTTCAAAAGAGTTGGTTAGGAATTTACCAAAACTAAAATATGACCAACACTTTTGCGACGCTTGCAAAATTGGTAAACAAACACATAGTAGTCACAAATCTAAAAATATGGTGTCCACATCTAAGTGTCTAGAATTATTACATATGGACTTGTTTGGACCATCCGCTATAAGAAGCTATGGAGGCAACTTATACACTTTGGTCATAGTAGATGATTACTCAAGGTTTACTTGGACGTTATTTTTGAAAACCAAAAATGAAGCTTTTGATAAATTTGAAATACTTAGCAAGAAAATTCAAAATCTTCTAGGTGTCAAAATTGTGTCGATCCGAACGGATCATGGTCGTGAATTTGACAACGAAACTCAATTTGGAAACTTTTGTGATACAAATGGTATAACACATAACTTTTCCGCTCCACGAACACCTCAATCAAATGGAGTAGTAGAACGTAAAAATAGAACAATTCAAGAAATGAGTAGAAAAATGCTTAATGAACAAAACATTCCTCAAAAGTTTTGGTGTAACGCCGTTGACACTTCTACATATATTTTAAATAGAGTCTTAATACGTCCTTTCCTAAACAAAACACCATATGAACTTTATAAAGGTAAAAAGCCAACATTAGGATATTTTAAAGTCTTTGGTTGTAAATGTTTTATTCTTAATACTAAGGATTATCTCACCAAGTTTGACCCAAAGTCTTATGAAGGTGTATTTCTTGGTTACTCTCAAACTAGTAAAGCTTACATTGTCCTAAATAAAGAAACAATGATAGTCGAGGAATCGTTGAACATAACATTTGACGAAAGTCCACCTCCCTCTAAAACATCACCTTTGGTAGATGATGACTTAGTTGAAAGTCAAATAATAGAAAATCAAATTAATAATAACAAGGAAGATGAACCATCAAATAAGGAAATTGTCAACATCAAAGAATCTAAAAGTCATCCATTAGAAAAGTTCATAGGACAACTTAATCAAAGAACCTTAAGGTCACAAGCTCAAAATCAAAGTAATCATTTTTGTTTTGTATCCACCATTGAACCAAAAACCATAAATGAAGCAATAAAAGATGAATCATGGGTAATTGCCATGCAAGAAGAATTAAACCAATTCGTTAGAAATGATGTTTGGAAACTAGTTCCAAAACCCAAAGATCAAACTATAATTGGAACAAAATGGGTCTTTCGAAACAAAATGGACGAAAATGGTGTAGTATCTAGAAACAAAGCTAGGCTTGTTGCACAAGGTTATAATCAACAAGAAGGAATTGACTATGATGAAACTTATGCACCGGTAGCTAGACTTGAATCTATTAGAATATTACTTGCTTATGCATGTGCTTATGACTTTAAATTATTTCAAATGGATGTTAAAAGTGCTTTCCTTAATGGGTTTATTAACGAAGAAGTGTATGTTGCTCAACCTCCCGGTTTTACCGACTTTGAGAAACCACATCATGTCTTCAAACTCAAGAAAGCATTATATGGCCTTAAACAAGCACCTAAAGCTTGGTACGACCGTCTTAAGACTTTTCTTATTGATAACAAATATACTATGGGATTAGTTGATAATACTCTTTTTACTAAGAAAAAGGAATCGCAAATTATTATTGTTCAAATATACGTTGATGACATTATATTCGGATCAACTTGTCAAGAACTATGTAATGATTTCTCTAAAATCATGCATGACGAGTTTGAAATGAGTATGATGGGTGAGTTAAACTTCTTTCTAGGACTTCAAATTAAACAACTAGAAGATGGTATTTTCTTTAACCAATCTAAATATATAAAAGACATGCTTAAGAAATTTGGTCTTGAAGATTCCAAACCAACTAAAACACCCATGTCCTCGGACACTAAACTCACCAAGGACGAAGAAGGTGAATCCGTAGATAACACTAAATATAGAGGAATGATTGGTAGCCTACTCTATCTTACGGCTAGTAGACCCGACATTATGTTTAGTGTTTGTCTATGTGCTCGCTTTCAAGAAAACCCAAAGGCATCACACTTAGAAGCATTAAAAAGGATTTTTAGATATATTAAGGGAACAACATGTTTAGGATTATGGTATCCCAAAGGAACGGGTATAGAAACCATAGTGTATGCCGACTCGGATCATGCCGGTGATTATGTCGATAGAAAAAGTACAAGTGGTATTTGCACTTTTTTTGGACATTGTCTCACCTCATGGTTTGCAAAGAAGCAAACGGCTTTAGCCATCTCTACTACTAAAGCCGAATACGTTTCAGCCGGAAAAGCATGTCAACAAGCTCTTTGGATGAAGCAAGCTCTCGTAGACTACGAAATTCATCTCAACGACATTGTGATACTTTGCGACAACAAAGGAGCCATCGATCTCAGCAAGAATCTCGTTCAACATGCTCGTACAAAGCACATTGAAATCCGTCATCACTTTCTTCGCGACAATGTTCAAAAAGGAAACATTTCAATCGAGAAAGTATCCTCCGAAGACAACATTGCCGACATCTTTACTAAACCTCTTAAACGAGAACCTTTTAATCTTCTTAGACTTGGTTTAGGGTTAATGGAACCAAACATGTAGGATAAACATAGCCTAAAACATTAGAATAGTCAAACCAAAACAATTTTGTCTTGTATCTGCCACTGTAGCCACGGCACCAAACGACAACACGGACGGAACCAAATATTTGGTGCCGTCTGGTCCGTGGTGTCTACAGAAGCAAAACTGCTATATACATAACATCCTCTTCCTCACAACCCACTTTACCAAAACGTGTAAAACTTAAACCAAGCTCATTATTGACACATTCCCACTCACTAATCACTGAAGATAACATCATTGTAAGTATCCTAACTTCATTTCATCTCTTAATTCTGAGTCTAGGATTCTTATTTATACACAAAACTATCACAAATCATTACATGGGGTTTTATGTATGCTTTTATACCAAATATGAATTCAATTGGCAAATTGCATAACTAGTCATTCAAATTAGGTACTACATTATCATATTGCATAAACAAATCATGTTTCCCACTAATTGATAGATAATAAATATAAGGCCTTATTCAAACAACCAAACACCCCATGTCAAAAGTTTTGAAAAGCTTCTCACTTGTAGGAAAACATTATTCATTGCTAATACAAATAGAAACGTTAAAATTTTCATCACTTGCATGCTCTTGAATACTAAAGGTATTGCATAACTAATATGCACTCCCGGGTATATTCAAATGTAGCCACATTGAATTAGGAGCATTTGGGTTATCTCATGGTATTTGCCAAACACCCCACTAAAACCATTTTGTGCATAAAATGAGTCGAGATAACCGCAACTCCAAATTGTTTTCATATAGGCACACACTAGAATCAAAAACGTTAAAATTTATTTTCATTTTTTAACATATTAATTCTTGTCCTTAGGAATAACCATGGTAGCCGCAAGATTCTATGATCACAAAGACACCCTTAACTACATTCCCAAACACCACAAAACCAAAGGACTTACCAAGGAACAAGTAGAAATATTTAGGGGTCTAGAATCAAGGTATTTCTATGAGGGTAGAACCATTCACCCATCCTTCCTTGAACATACTAATCTTCGTGAAGAACTAGCCGCCATTCAATTCGATTGTCTTCTTGACATTGATGAACCAATTTGTCCTAGGTTTGTGTTAGAATTCTATGCTAGTGTGACCGGTTTTAGTGATGAAGATGATGATGAATTTTGTCTTAGCTTTAGAATCAACCAAAATGACTACACCATCACCTTAAGCGAATTTGCTAAAGTACTAGGAATTCCCAACCGAGGAACTTGTGTCTACACGGATAAGTGGTCACTCACCGCCCTTGATGCAATCAACGACCGCACTTCTCCCTATCTAACCCGTTTGGCCGATAAGGATGTCATCCGTGAACACCTTTTTAACCCAAAAACTGATACAACCTGAGTAACCCGAAAGGGAAAAGAGGTAGACCGAGATCCATATGGAATGGAGCTAAATGAACTTAAGCACGAATTTAAGAAATGGGAGGAGTTACTTAGAGCAAACGTCATTAGCACCATAGGAAATAGGGATCACATAAACGCTTGTCTTTGCCACATGCTCTACAACTTGTCCACCCGACAACCATTCAACTTAGCCTACTACATAGCTAGGAGAATGATTGATATTCCAACTCAAGGATCAGTTGCTCTTCCATACAGGATGCTTCTCACCCGTCTCTATAGAAACTTCGCTCCAATTCCACCAACCCCAAAAGGGATGCACCTTCACTATGAACTCATCCCTCACATCTTTGTACCTTTGAGTGATGCTCGAGTTGCTAAGACTAAAGGCAAGAGAGCTAAACCTCCAACTCCTTCATCATCATCATCAAATAGCTCCGAAGATGGTCTTCCAAGCTCTCATCTTCCACCTCATGAGTATTACGCATCTCTTCCCGAGGTTGAGAATGAATCAGCAGAATTCAAACAAACTAAGGGAATGTTCAAGTGCCTTGGTAGGATGATGAACAAGATTTACAAGAAGTTGGACAAATAAGGGTACTTTAAGGAATGTTTGGAACAATGCATTATCATTAATGTTTGATACTATTTAGTTGTTTTTATTATGTAGGATGATAATATAACTTGAAACAATGGTGTATGCTAACAATCTCATGCAGGGGGATAGCACAAGTATGCTATCAAATTTTACCCATTTTCACTTTATTGTGAAAATCAATAAGTCTTGCTTAAAATCTATGCTCCACTATGTTTACACATGTGTTATTTACTTTTCCTAACTAGAAATGTTTAGTATAACAGATTTTAAGAAAAATTTTAGGTTTCGGAAATGTCCCCGATACCTAAAAATGTACTCTGTCCATATTTCAGCACTCCACGGATCAGACGGCACCATAATTTTGGTACCGTCCTTTATGTAGTTTGGTACCGCCATACCTGTACAGGCGGACCAGACGGCACCCTTTTTAGGGTACCGTCCGTGTATGATTTTGGTGCCGTGGATCCTCCAGGTAATTTTCTGAATTTCGACTCTTTCGTGATTCCAAATTATCTTCCATCACTTATAAATCAATCTTAACTAGTTTATACTGTTATTAGAACTAGTATTATTTACTAAGGTATATAAGAAATCCATTTCCCACCAAAATTCAAAATTTTGAAAAATCCACCCAAGGAGCCCTTTGGCATAAAGGAAGGAACCAAATTTTTGGTACCTTCAAATCCGTGGGTAATCTGAATATTAGGAAATTCCACTCACTAGAACACATTTATTGCAAATCTTTTCTTCTTCACTCCATCTTCCTTGTATGGATTGACTTGGGTGATATGACTAGCATTCAACCCACTTCCAAATCATTAGGAACCTCATCTCTTCAATGGTTCAACATCAAATCAAACCATTTCTCAACAATTTCTTACCTCTATAAATTGAAAGGCTTTACCATGATCATCCTCACACCTTCTTCATTCTCACTACTATCTAGCAAATCAAAACCCAAGTTAAAAATGAATAAATCATCACCAAAACCTTGCAAGAAAACCGCTAAAATTAGCGTAAGGCCTTGTTGTTTTGTTCATCTTAGCTCA
Source organism: Chrysanthemum seticuspe (assembly GCA_019973895.1). NCBI lineage: Eukaryota > Viridiplantae > Streptophyta > Magnoliopsida > Asterales > Asteraceae > Chrysanthemum > Chrysanthemum seticuspe. The sequence continues at coordinate 278,534,032 of BPTQ01000008.1, read as the reverse complement.
TCATCCGAATCCTCACCACTCACAATCTCATCTCCCATTAGAGATGATACAAATCTTACCTTAGCTACACCCACTTCATCACACATTGTGATCACCACTCCACCACCAACAAAAACACCTACTTCACCTCCACCGGCACCCATCCAAACATCCAAAACACCCTCACCACCTTCACCAAGGTCTCCCACTCTCACTCCCATGGAGTTATTTTCAACTCCACCAACATCACCAAATCCTTTCCTAGAGGACTTGGAAGACTTGCCTCCTAGGCCAAGTCATCCACCACCATTGCCATCTTTTGGCACAATTGAGCGAATAGCTCATGAGTCACCTCGGTCATCCATTGACCCAAACGCCCCATTAGGGCCAAAACCTCTCCTTTTCCACCCCATTCACAAGGACATTCATGGTCCTTTATACGGGGATCATCCACTTCCATCATCAATGTCCCCTCATATTGAGGACATTCCGGAGTGCATGTGGGATGACAATCCCACTAGAGAGGAGATTCAAGCCGAACTCCACAACCTCCACCAATTCAAAGGCATGGTGGATTCTCACTTAAGTGAGACAATGCAAATGCAAAACGCTTTGCTTGCATCCATCATGACCACTCCAAACATCCCCAACACCACCAACACATCCACCATTCCACCACCACAACCTCCCCAAACATTCTACCCTCCAAGGCATGGTTGCTCAACTTGTGAGCAAACGGGCCAAACCGTGGAACGGACCCGTGTTATAGTCCATGACTTCCAAGAAGAAATGAGGTTCATCCTCAACCACATCCTTGAGCGTCTCAACGCTCTTTCCCATCCACCATCACTTTAGGATGGTTTTAGAATAGTCTTTCTTTTGTTTACTTTCTTAGGATAATTTTTATTTTTTGTACTAAAAACACATCATTGTGTTCTCTTTTCATGATCTTTACTCATGAAAAATTTTAACTAATGAATGTTGTTTATTATATTGTTGGTGTCATTACATAGTGTTTGGAAATGCTTGTGAATGATCATTATTACTAACATTTTTTTTGTAGCTTTATTTTCACAATCCATGTATCTTCCCATTAAAGCACCCAATTTAGGGGGAGCTTTGAACAAGGGGGAGATAATAGCTCGGGCTCATTACATTCCGCATAGCCTCTTCTTTTTGTTGAGACAAAAAGGGGGAGAAAATATAGAACTTTGAAATTATTTATATTTGACTTTTCTGAAAAAGTCAAACTGCATACATTTGACTTTTTAAAAGTCAAACATGAACCCTCATTGATAATACTTGACTTTTCTTAAAAAAGTCAAACTGCATACTTTGACTTTCTGAAAAAGTCAACATCATGCATCAACTAGTGAATTCTTTGACTTTCATAAAAAGTCAAATTTCATACACTTGCATTATCATTTCCTTTTCAAGTTCTAAAACTAATATTTTTATAACTCTTGTACAAACTTTGTTTCTTTTATAAAAATAAAATTTATATTTTGTCCTCAACAAAAAGGGGGAGATTGTTAATACAAATATCGTCATTAAACGTTATTTATATTTTTGATCTTTGCCTAAGTTTTGTTAACGACAAAAGTAAATTTAATTTATAAAAGCTTAAAGCTTGTCAAGTTTATTAGATATTAAGACAAGCTTTCTCAAACAATATATTCATCATTCAAGCATTTACATTTATGATTAGTAACATCTTGATATGACTCTAATCATTATGTATGATAGTAGTTTGTAGAATGTGTTAGGTTCTTAAAACCAAACACTACTTAAGCATTTGCATATTTCTATAAATAGTAATACAACATTTGACATCATGTATTACATCATGGAAATCATTAGAAGATTCCATTAGATATTTTGTGAAGATTTGTACTCTTCATATCTTGCACAATCTCACTTAGATAGAGTTGACTTTGGCAAGATTTGATATCTGGGCTGTCAGACCGGCGGTACCAAAATGGTACACGGGCGGAACCCTTTTAAGGGGTCCGCCGTCCGTGGATGCTCCTGTCCATTTTGGCTATAAATAGCAATGCCAAGCCAAGTAGTTTCTCATCCCTTTCCAACATACTTTCATACATATCTTCTCTCTAACCTTTCTAACTCAGTTTCATATCATATTAGTGATCTCTTTTGTAGCAAAGAAGATCAAGTCATATTCAAGCTTCAACGAGAAGTTGGAAGTCTTGTTTGTTTAGTGTTGTATGATCTAGTGTTGATCCATACTTCATTGTTGTAACAAACCATCATAATCTTGTGAGTGTGAGTGGTTAGTATTTTAGTCCTCAAAATACATTGTGTGTGGGAGTAGTTGTACCCTTGGAAAGAACTCGACATCTAGCTTAGTGTCGGAAATAGTGTAAGCGAAGTGTAAAGGTTTTCTCCGTCGGTGAAAGGAGCTTGTTGACTAGTGAAGTTAAACTCTCGAGTGTGAGACTCGGGGAGTGGAGTAGGGCAAGGAAAAAGAGTCCTTGTAGGCCGAACCACTATAAACAACTTGTTGTGGTTTGATCATCTCTTTACTTATTTACTTATTACACATTGCTTGCATATTTCATTTACATACTCAAGATCAATATCAATTGATCTTTCAATAAGTTTCAAAACAAAGTTTTTAATTGGTAAACTATTCAACCCCCCTTCTAGTTTTCTACACTTTTATCCGACCCATTACTCAACAGCTCCTTCTTCCTAACCCTTCGTAGGCTTATATTAGTCGTTCCATTGTTCCAACACCCAACTGTAAATGTAAAATGGGATCCATTGGTCATAAATTAGAAATTTCACCCTCTATTCTCAGAAACTGGAGGCAAACAAAACATAGCCCAATAAAATAAAGAATTAACCGATCTGTTAATTTGCACATTAGTTCTTAGAACAGAACGTGATAAGGGCAACAACATATTTCCAACTTATCGAACTCTTTTGGTTTTCATTTCCACAAGTAAGTAGTACAAATAATAATCTATCCAAAAGTTTTTTTATTTGTCGCTTTTTATAAGAAAATGTTTGTTCATCATAATTCATATGTCATTCCACCGAATATTAAAAAGCATCAAAAGTTACATAGAGCTCAAATATAAAAATTATTGAGCCTACATTCCCATAATAATATCATACTAGTTACAAGCCCCGTGTACGCACGGGGTTTTGACATGAATTAGATGTTGTGTAGTTTATTCAATTCGAATGTGTTTGTGAAATATTTCGTTTTTAGGTTGACTTCATTCTGTAAGTTTGGTACCAGACACTCGTAAGAAGAGAAGGTTATTGATATTAGAAAAAAAACATATTGATATGAAACAAAGAGGTGCACATAATATTATCGTAGAGCTTTAGTAATATTATTAGTTCCCCGTTTGACTACATAATGTATAAACAAATTCATTTCACCTCAAACCATTCACTTCCCATATTTGTCAAACATAAATGTATAAACGAATTCATTTCACTTCAAACCATTCACTTCCCATATTTGTTAGACAGAACTGTCACTGTAAATGCAATTGGCAAGCCATTTACATCTAATACTAATGCACATGCATAATCTTAAATAATATAAATATACTAAATAGATATTCTGCCGCAATGAACATAAAGCAGTTTAAAGGGCACTACGATATCCTTCAATGATTAACAGCCTCAATGCATAGAACGAAAATCATATCGCTACTTTTAGCAACATATATGCTAATTATAACTATGAGTTTAACTCTGGTACATTGTTGACACGGAAAGCATTTTATTATGGAGATCATTTTTTACCCGTTAAGCTTAAATGAGGAGGTAGAGTTCATCTGGACTGTGGCGTGGTACATAATGGAGACGACAACCATTAGCACGAGTATAGGGACTCATTTCAAGGTTTTGAAAAGAATGGAATGTAGTTGTTAGTAGCAAAGTTTGTGAATATCCATTGCTTAAATTAAAAATGGAGATAAATTACATATTCATAACACATTACAAACACAATACATCAATTGCATATTTAGGTTTGATAGCTAGTGCCAATAAAAATGGCAACATACGGTTGATTGAGTGGCCGTTTTCATGGGACCGCGCTCTATAACCGGAAACTCAAGGGTCAACCAAGTAAATAACACAGTAAAATCTTATAGATACAATAGTATAAATTCTACGCCCATCATAAACAAAACCCTAAAGAAAAATTATTGTGAGAATGATCATGTATACATCTCCTTGTATACATAAATCACCACATCATGAAAACATATAAGTAATTTCTTTGTTAAAGGTTGACTCGAAGAATATTTCATTTTTGTAGGAATTCTGGATTTGAGTCCATTAAAAAAAACCAATAGAGAAAAAAAGGTTCCTAGTGCAATGACATAGTGCATAATTGATCTTTTTCAAACAAACGTTAAATTACAATGCATTTCGATTTCAAAAATAATGTGTATAATGCGAATAATATTAATAGTGGCAAAATCATGTACTTAGAGCAAAAATAAAGGTTCATATATAACATATTGGTATAGGTGATCCAAATGGCCTTCTTAAACAGCAAGTTCACTATTAATGTTTTAAGAGCCTCATTTTAAATATCCTTTCGTATAACAACTCCATTCAAGAGACATGCCTTCAACAGGTCCATTACAAAAAATAATAAGCACAACATTCTTGCAATAATTTTTCCGCCGAATCAAATACCTAATCTCAAAATTTATTGTTCAAGTTTCCTCAACCCAAAGTGAACAGATGTGTAGCTTTTGATATACAAAATTCTTTCGATCACCGTGATTAAAGGCTGTTCTTGGCCTATGCAATTCGATTGTCATCAACCGTGGCTGTAGATACCAAACATCAATCCGATCGTGTACCCAAGCAGCAGCAATTTTAACATCTTTCTCAGTCCAGAACACTTCGTTAGCCAAGGAATAACTCAATACTTTCTTATTACATAAGAAACAAACTATTGTTTGGTTAATTAAATCGGATCACATGCTAAAAACCCCCATAATTGTGTTGACTTTTTCAGTTTTACTTAGGGGGTATTTGGTTTTGGGCTTATGTTTCATAAGCTTACTTTTTGTAGCTTATTTTGACACTTTCCGGCTTTTCCTGGCTTATATAAGTTCATTATATCAAAATGAACTTATATAAGTAGGAAAATGTCAAAATAAGCTACAAAAAGTGAGCTTATGAAACATAAGCCCAAAACCAAATAAGCTATAAGCCGGCTATATAAGCAGAAACAAACACCCCCTTAAATGAAGCTCAACAAACATGCATATTATTATAGGTTTAGTGACACCATTCATCTATCTACATGATACATCATCCATTGACCATAATTGTCTCGAATATTTTTGATACTTTGGATCATTTGTCTAGTGGTTCTTAATACAAAATTATCATAATAAATCATCAATCAAAGCCAAAAACATAAACCCTCAACTTAATTACAAACAAAACAAAAAGCCTAAGGGTATGTTTGGCAAAATTAGCTGTAAGCTGTATGATGTAAGCTGTAAACTATAAACTGTAAGCTGTAAGCTGTAAACTGCAAAGTTGTTAACATGAGCTACAAGCTGCATCTTTTTTCAATAAAAGTGTTTGGTAAGTTAGATGTTAAATGTAATTATAAGATGTAAAATGACATAAAAGGGTATATATATAATTGTAAACAAATGTTTGGAGGGTATATCAGTAATTTAAAGCTTTAACAGCTCCAAGATGTTTAAAAAGCTTTATGAATCAGCTTTTCATTTAAGAGCTATTTGTTTGAAAAAAAGCTTGAAGTTAATGTATCTAAACGGAGCTACTTATTTTACAAGAGATTATCTTTTAACAAAAAGCTAACAGCTCCCCCAAAAAGCCCTTACCATACAGGCCCTAATTCTATAATCCATAAGTTGTTGATTAACATTACTTGAATTTATTAACCATGTTAGGATCCTAGTTTTATATCATTCACACACATATGGTGTTTTTGAGAGAGCGAAAGATAATATGTTAGAGAAAGAAAGAACTAGGGAGGAAAATAAGATAATTTCTTATTCCGTAATCAATCAACCACCTTTCAAATGATTACAAAATTATATAGTCTTACATAACATGAGCATAAGGAAGTGTGTCGTGTTTACATATCTCACTATTTCGACATTAACCAAAATACTAAGACTAAACTAGACGACACACTTATACTAATACGTAGACTATATTTTTACGATTCTAACGAGCTATTCCACGACCATAATACAAGACTCGTTGACTAGATAATGATCGTCACTTTAAGCGTTCTTAAAAATCTCCCCTTAAGGGACGATCACTAATATCTCTCTTTGATTACATTTATGATCATCACTTTCTTATTTCTAACAATCTCTCTCCAAAGGGTGATCATTGAGGTCTTTTTCTATGACATGTAGGTTATGGGTCCACCAATAGAAATGGATAATATTTTAACTTCTTTGATGCTTTTTGTCTTGAAATTTGAGTCTTTGTGTAATAGCTTTGCTAGATTCTTTTGTTCCAATCATGCTTTGTGATCTTTGTTATTCGTTCTTGTTCTTGTGATCAGTTGTGATATTTTCTCGCCTTTTTTCAATGTCTTCATTAATGGTTCTTTACATCTTTTCCAACATGCTCATACTTCTTATTAAACTTTGTGGTTCATACATGTGTTGTTCTCATTCCTTGACTTTGATCTTTGTCTCTTAACTTTTCTGATTCTTCGACTTTGACGTAGAATCGGTGTTGAACTTTTTCATTACTCGATCTTTGTTGAGAACTTTCTTGAACTTTTCGTAACTTCATCTTTTGTAATGATGCTGGTATGAGAATGTGGAAATGGAGGATGTTGATGAACATGGTGGTGATAAATCGCCTTTTCTCCAAGGGAACATCATATATTCACTGTTAGTCATTAACACCAATCGATCATGGTGGACTTTTCTTAAAGAATAGACCAATACGATTGTTTTATTGATGAATGTATTGATTCCATTCACCTTGGCTGGGCACATTAACCATCCGAATTCAGTTAGGGATAATTATCAATACTATGGAAAAAATCCAAGTAAAGACTACTCGAGAGTATCAACAACATAGTGTGAAAACACTACTCGATTCCTTACAAAGGTTGTACCTGAATTGGATACCCTCAAGAAGTCTTACTAAGGTATACCGAAGTATGCCAACAAGACATGTGAGCCGCTGAAGTATACCGAAGTACCACTCCACGACTGTAGACCATGTGAAACATGTAACAACCACCATGATATATGTGGCAAGATCCGACTACCTCATAAAATACTCTTATACAACTTGTATCCTTTTTGGCGAACACAATTGTATCCATAGGAAAATGTGTCCTAAAAGATCTTTCGACTTAGTGTGTTTTGGTTTTAGTGGTCGGAGGCTGGAGTAGATGCCTCCTGTTTCAATACCAACAGATCTCGAAGTGAGAGTTCGATAGATTACACAGGTTTCTCCATGAGAAATGAAACAATATCATATTAAAAGAAGCTTGAGTATCTTGGAGTGGTTGTGCGATGCGTCACTGGGTCCATGACGCCTTGTATTCAATATCGGTGTCATCTTTGTGATAACTAATAACAGATGTATTAACCCGGTTTCTGCCCTAGGTTTTATGAAGGGCTATTTCTTTTCACCCTCTCATTAACTTTTATTTTTAATTCTCCAACCCCTTCTTTCTCCTTTCATCACTTTTACTCTTTTTTCCAATCATACCTAAGGACTTCTAGTACTAAATTATTGGTGTTGTCCCTGGGTAGATCCCACCGGCTCTGGCAGATCATGGACATTAACCTAACCTTAATCACCTTATTACTCCATGATTATCCTAGGTTGGTTCATTGTCGATCACATTGCCTTAAAACCTTTTGTGAAAATCTCTCAAAGTGTTTATGATTGTAAAACATATTTTGATAACACTTTGAGAGTTTTGTATTTTTCAAAGATACTCCCCCTCCACATGTGCTTATAAGTTTTTAAGATAAATTTACACATTAAGAAAAGAGTTCTCACTTTTTGAATTGATTGACTTTAAATAGACTATACCTTTGCGAGACACGTTTACATCACTAGTTAGACTAGCTTGAAATTATTACCCGTCGAGGTGCAAGTCCAAAGAAAGTATCTCGAGATGGTATGCTCTACTTAGACAAGTCCTTTACAAGACACATTTATATCACTGGTTAGACCAACTTGAAATTATTACCCGTCCAAGAATAAGTCTTTTCGATTACTAGCATTTGTTTTTCTCGTCAATTCTTTTGTTATATTCGAGTCGAGCTCTTTGAGATATCATAACGATAACATTTTAATCACATTTCTCCTCCTTTAAAATAGCATTTCGATGGTATTTTTGATACTGATTGATTAAAATATTTGTTTTTGGAAAGCTAATAGGGAGAAATGAATTTCCATGAACTTTCGGAACATAATTTTTTTTAAATACTCTCCCTCAAAACTCGCATAGGTTTTGAAAATTTTAAACTTTTTAAAGTTCGAGGGAAGGAGTCTTCTTGAAGCAAAATTCTGAAAGATTTAGAAATTTCAGTTTGAAAAATTCTTGAATAAATTTTACTTCAATGTAACTGTTAGCCTCGCTCTTTTATAAAGATAACGTCACTTACGTGAATTAGACTAGATGCGTAGTAAGTTGCACCTGTAGGGACTACTTATGTAAACAGGGCAAAGTTAATGTTAGATGAGCCTATAAATAGCCCTCAAGACTCTCCATGAGGGGTGTGGTTAAGCATTAGGTTTGTATCTCATTTTGTTTATCAATAAAAGTTCCTTATTTTCTCCACCCTCTCTCTACTTTCTCTCTCTAGAAGATGAATCTCTTCATCTTCTTCCACCCACCAAGACCTCCCGAAACCACATAAATCTTATATTTTTAGGGTTATGAAGAGTTATGTCACATTTATAACCGGTATACTCAATACTCTTTGGAATTTGGATCGGACGTATTAATTAGGATCGTGGGCTTCAGACTTATACCGGTTAGTATTATCTAAGAATTGGATTTGGGCCTCAACGAGTTTATCAATATACTGGTTATATGGTGTGGGCTGGTAGTAATACTTGGCTCGGGCTAGGGATGTGATTACTTGGGCTTTGTGTTTAAATTCGATTTGGGCTGATTCTTGACATGGACTGGGCCTCTGATTGATAATTAGGGGCTTTTGGACATGAAGTTTGGTCGTAGAGCATTGGACGTATAATTTTTATCCAATTTTTTTTTAACAAAAACTTGGATACAATTTTTGATAATATTTGATGAGTATGGTATTTTGGTCGTATAAATTTTCACGGAGGGATACATAAATTCACGGCTTGAGCAAAAATTTGAAAAAATGATTACGGGGTTGTTGTACAGTATTGCTTACGCGAAATTGAAGTAACATATCACGGGTGAACTTCTTTATCGTTGAGACGTTGGTTGGTTGGTTGCATGTCTCAAGATAACTTGTCTGGGTATTTTTCATAAGCGATTATGAATTGACAATCTGGTTATAACTGATGTAAGGAGTTACGTTGTAGTGCTCACAGTGCATAACTACCACTTTAAGGAGTTACGTTGTAGTACACAGTGTCACACGGCGTTGTAGATTTTTCAAAAATATAGAACAAGCAGTAAGTCACAAAGTTGGGATGTTTACTTCCTTTTCAAGTTCGTCGTATCGGGTTATCTCCATAAGTGGTCATTACTATTAGCCGGTGAATTCAAAGGAGGTTCGATTTAAGGTTGGTTTGAGAAAATTATTGAGAGTATTTTTGCGACATATTCTCACGGAATTATGCTCAAGCTAAGGCTTTAATATTGCATCAAGAAAAAGGTAATACGGCATGTATGCAACATTATGATGATTCCAATAGCTCGCAACCATCAGGAGGGAGAAGTTGGTGTATCATCTTTCGTGATTGGATTGACGAAGGGAATTGTGCTTAATACCGAAGAAGGAGAAGTAGTGTGTGTACATCGGGGCTTTTTACCAACTTAGATGCAATACTAAGTGAGTTATGTTGTTATGATGTTCCCAGAACGACAACCATTGTGCTACAATCAAGAGTCTACTTTCTCCGCTGCGTGTTGGAATAGAGTTGTCAGTTCAGGAGGAAGCATAAGAAAGAAAAAGGCTCACTAGTTAGGAGGGAGTGATAACCTAACTAGACCGTTACAGTTGAAGTTCAGAGCTACAAGGATTTGTGCCGTCAGCGCCAAAAATCAAATGCCGAGATCTTCGGAAGAGAGAACTTCAAGTTTGCCTCAGTATCTAGACTACAGAGACTCTGCGCTTCAACAAAGACATCATTGTTTATTATTATTGTAATTTACTTTGTTTATGTATTTATAGGTCTCATTTTAACCATTCACGTGTGACGATATCTTTGAGGGAGATTGTTAGCCTCGCTCTTTTATAAAGATAACGTCACTTATGTGAATTGGACTAGATGCGTAGTAAGTTGCACCTGTAAGGACTACTTATGTAAACGGGGAAAAGTTAATGTTAGACGAGCGTATAAATACCCCTCAAGACTCTCCATGAGGGGTGTGGTTAAGCATTAGGTTTGTATCTCATTTTAATTATCAATAAGAGTTCTTTATTTTCTCCACCCTCTCTCTACTTTCTCTCTCTAGAAGATGAATCTCTTCATCTTCTTCCACCAACCAAGACCTCCCGAAACCACATAAATCTTATAGTTCGTTGATCCTAACAGTAACAAAAATGTGATACTTTGAAATACTCCCCCTCAATACTAGCATATGTTTTGACATTTTTAAACTATGGAATGAATTTGGGGAGTAACGTTTTGAAAAGATCTTGAGAAAAAAATTGAAAAGTCTTGAAAAAACCTTTCGAAAATTTTTGAATAAATTTTTCTCAAGATTAAGAATTTTTTGATAAGCTTTTCGTGAGAACTTCTTATCTGTTAGGATTGCTGAACTAAAACGTACAACAAGGTCCTTTCTTTGAAAATCCTGGGTTATGCACTGTTATTTGTGCATAAGCCAAAATGTTTAAGCTCGGGTTTTGTACTGAAGTATACGAATACCATAAAATTTAAGTTCGGGTTGTGATAACATCAAATAATCCTGATTTTTAAGTGTCAATTTCCCCCGATTATGCTCATATTTTATATTGTTTATATGGATATATGCTCTTATTTCTTTATATTTCGTTTCCAGGTTATATATGAGCATGGAAGAAGCTACGATGTAACTCACACTCTCATTTACGTCTTAGCTATGAAATCAAATATGAAGACCAAGTCAACACTAGTTACATTGTAACTATCAACTCAAGTTACGCCGTAACCATCTAGGTCAATATGAAGTTCGCGCCTCCAAGAGTTACCCCGTAACCCACAAATCTAGTTACGACGTAATCATGTTTACGAATGTTCGGATATGATCTAATTAGATTATGGCGTAGCCACATTGAAGATTACGATGGAGCTGAAGAAGTTACGGCGTAACCATCTATGAGATTACGCCGTAACCACAACTACGAACATGGATCAAGGAGGATATATTAGTTACAGCGTAACCAATTCATAAGGTTACACCGTAGCTAGATCGGGCCTATAAATACAAGCCCTAATTTTTGCCTTTTAGATCATTCACACAACACCAAAAGTCAGAGAACGTGAAGGGGTTCCACAAGGCCGATCTTACATAGCATACAGAGTCATTTCCAAGGGAGAAGTCATAACATTTCATTGATAAGATTTAGCATTTCTTATTTCATTTACATTTCGATTCATGTCTTCATTTACTATGTCAAACATTGAATTGAATGTTCATTTTAATATGATCGACTAAGCACCTTTGGTGTTAGCCTAGTTATGATTCCTTAATTGTTTTGTTTAAGTTTTCGCACTTCTATTATTGCTTCTAGTGTATGCATGCATAGTTCGTTGGTAGCCACCCTTGCTTTGGTAGTTTTTAAGCCCGGTTGTACTTGCTTGTTTAGGAGAATTGACCAAAGGAACCTAGGGAAGTAGGTTGTGAGAGTTGATAAGAATTTACCAAAGGACTGTCAATCCCTCTCGTGCGAATTGACTAAAGGATCACCTTCCAGAGGGAGGAACTTAAGAGGTTAGGGATGCGTGTCTAAGATCCTAGCGGCCGGGCACACATTGTTACGAATTTTGCATGTAGGACACTTATTGAGTTAGGATAGATTACCGGGGACCTCGTCAATCCGAAGGGTAATACCTTTGGTATCAGGTAGGGATCTATGTGTAATAGGCCAGACGAATTGACCAAAGGAGTCTGGCGAATTTAAACCCCACTTGAAGCGATAGGAAGTATTAATTAGAAAACATAGACATAACATGATAGGATGAATAATTAGGCTAGTACACTTTCTCCCTACTGTTTACAACTTCATTTCATTTCTTGTTTATTAATTTAATTAATCTTTCAAACTATTATTCTCTTTTAAACCGTGACACTAGACTTAAATAGGATCCAAAACTACATAGCTCTTGGGAACGACCTTGGCTTTACCACATTCTATACTACGCACGACCGGGTTCACTGCTCGTTAGTGCAATAGGTAGACCATAAGTAGACGAGACTTTATAAATTTAAATCCTGGTCAGAAATCCTGCATCATAATTTTGGCGCCACTGCCGGGGAGCTATATTAGGATTTTTGTTTAAGTCTTTAATTTTTTGTTTTATTGTTTTTGTTTTTCTGACCATTTACTCGAAGTTTCAGATTTGATGGCGGTTGTGGATATAGACAACCTCACTCTCGAGGAATACCTCACAATGACTGGGGATGAGCAAGGGTCGGGGCTTGTTAGGCCGGCAATTGGAGCGGAGGTCCGATTCGAGATAAAGGACCAATTTATGAGGGAGTTGCGTGCAAACCCCTTTTCCGGAAGTAAGAATGAAGATGCTTACGAGCATATTGAAATTTTTTTATACATCGTGAGCCTCTTCAACATCCCAGGTGTCTCTCAAGATGCGGTCATGATTCGGGTATTTCCTATGACACTAACGGGAATGGCTAAACGATGGGTAGATAGACTATCTGGTGGAACCGTTAGCACATGGAATCTTCTTAAAAAATCCTTCATTCAAAGATTTTGCCCTCCCTCGAGAACGGCAAAACAATTAGAGGAAATTCACAATTTCAGACAAGAAGGCGGCGAGACACTATACCAAGCTTGGGATAGGTATAATGACCTCCTCTACAAATTCCCTACTCATAACCTCAACAATCAGCAAAAGGTCAACATTTTCTATAAAGGTCTTGGCATTGCAACAAGACAGATGCTCGACTCTCAGGGGCCGATCCCTGGTATGACTCTTGTAAAACCCTCAATTTTTAACCATTAGTAAATTTGCATCAATTTTAAATTTCACCCTAAGTATGAATATGAGTATATGATATTTAAAACTATGTGTTATGTTATTAAAATAATTAAATACTAAGTTAATTAAGTAATAAAATTAAAGTTTCCTAATTTGAGCTTACACTACTTAAACATTAGACTAAATAATTTGTACACCACTTAGATAATACTTAGGATAAATAATAACAACACACTACACATATTTTGGACACACCTATTTATTTTGATCATAACAAAACCGAAATTTGTTTAACTTGGCACTTATACACGTTTTTTTTAGAGAAAATAAAGGGGAGATTAAGATTTATTGTTTTTCTAAATTAAAAAGATTTTGTCCAACCCATATCCCCTAATATTCGGCCTTTGACCCTTCCCCATATCACAATATATATGGGTACATTATCCCTCTAAACACCGAATACTTTAAACCCTAAAACCAGAAAATACGATTCTCTAAACTCCCTAGAACCGAATTAAATTCAACCCTAAAAGACTTCAAGAATTCAACTAAGGAACAAGAAAGATTAAAGATGTGTTGGTGATTGAATTCTTGGTGATTCTTGATGTGTTTTTTCTTGATTCTTGGCTGCTAGATATTCCTTAATCTCTTTGTTTGTTTTCTCTGATTCTAGAATTTGAATATAGGAATTATGAATATGTAAACCGAATTACATGTGTATGTGATTATATTGTTAGGTTTACATGTCTAGTTAAACGGGTATAATGAATTCTTATTGCATGAAATAATGGAAAACCCTAACCAATTAATGATCGGGTGTATGAATTTGATTTTAAAAAATTTGGCTTTATTATGATTTTATGTGAACTTGTACATATGTCTTCATGTGTTGTCTTGTTAACCGGCTAATATGATGGACATGAGTTTGTTGTGAATTCAAGGTTTTGATATAAATATTATTAACCTTAAAATGCTTTATTAATTTCTTGCTTGAGATGGAATTAAGTGGCTATGGAATTATTAGGAATTAGGGCTTGTAAGTCTATGATTTCATGTGCTAATGGTATTATCAAGACTTGTGTGTTTTTATCTATGATTCTATGTGGAAATTGATGTAGCTACTGATGTTGTAGTGAGAATATGATCTAGGGATGATGTGCTTGGAATATGTGCATGGATATGTAATCGGGATGGTGATTAGGATTGTAAACTTGTTTAGACAAATTTGCATGCTTTGCTGTCCAGAAATTAGGTCTTATAGATGGGTGTGTATTTTTATGATGCCTAAGTGTTTTTAGGTGATTCTTGAGTCTAAACATAAGTTAAATCCATGTACTTTCTGGAAATATAAGGTTCATAGCAAATAGAGGTCGGGAAGGGTACTTTTTGAAGTTTCCAAGTTGGGTGATCAAAGCTATTAACCTAAATCTGGAAATCAGTTGGAATGGCCGATTTTTCATTTACTTCTAAAATTTTTGGTATGGTAAATATTTGGCATGTTAATTTACTTCTGGATGTTTTGGGGATTTTTTTGAATTTTCTAAACTGGTCTAACAGACCCATACTTTAAGCGTGTAACAGCAGGTCATTTTCTGTACAGGTCTAGAAAGGTGAATTATTAAACCATACTTATGTTTTGAAATATTAGCTGAAAAAATCTGTGAACATACTTAACTGATGTGGGAACACATGGGAATTTTCTAACAGGTCCAGAAATGAGGTTTAAAACCTAATATGTAATATAAGTATAACACTAAGTATAAGACAAGTAAAGTTAAGAATAACTAATATAATGAACACGTAAGTGATATATGAATTCCCTTCATGTAGATTTGTTGAAGAGAGAGTAGTCCTTGTCCTCTGTCTTACCCCCTCCATTTCTCATTTAATAAGGTACAGATATTCAGCCCTTTATCAGTAAGGGTTCCTCATGACTCTTGATCATTGATTTTGTTTCATTTGTTAAGATATTCGTTTGATTATGCTATTTGATTTTTATTCAGTTCATTCCATTTTCATATTATCTTTGGTGAACAACCCTTGATCGTTACCCTATGTTTATTTATATTGTTTGACCTAATTCATTGCCCAAGGTACTAACTAGTCATGGAGGTACCATGACCATGTCATTGAGGCACTAATGGCATGATGCTATCTGTGGAGGTGTGTATTTGTCCACAACGTTCCATTTTCTGCTAGCATTTGATTATGATTATAATTTCATACGCAAGTATACTTGCCAAAAGCAAGTGTATAGTTATTTATGATGTTTATTTTGTAGGGAGCGTATGGATGCATCCTAGGTACTCAGTTCAGATATATGTGTGTGCCATACACTTTTAGGAGCCGTACACTCCATTTGATATGATTTGTTATAATATGATATGATATGATATGTTTGGTTTTTTTGGTCTATTCATGTATCATGTTTAGGCACTTGGGCAATTCCTTGACAGTTCTGTTATTATTCCTTCATAAACCTTTGATTATTCCTTAATACCATATTCAGTCCTTATTTCATTTAACATCTTGTTCAGCAGGTTTCCATTGGATTCGTTTCGCTTATCTATTTTTGATTTATAATACTAAAAAGTATTTTTCTTCAAGAAATTTTTCAAAATATTTTCTTTCAAATATTTCTCTCCGTATCATTTTGTCTTAAAATAACTCTCACGTCTAGGATAACATTTCTTTATTTTCATCGTTAATACAAAGTAAAAACTTTTTCATTGCATCTCATGTGTCTATTGAATTCTAAAGGGAATACATAATCAATACGTATTTTCGGGTACATTCAACTGAAGCAACAATGAATTAAGGAGTCTTTGGGTTATAACACGTATACATATACATACGTATTTTTCAATTCTATATTTCTCTTTTCTTTTTAAGAGTCGAGATAACCGCAACTCCACATGGTCTTCATGTAGGCACACACTAGGCACTATCGGTTTTTACATGAATTTTCTGCCTAAAACACCAGATACCCGGATCTCTGCGTTAGCGCAGGATAGATCCCTTTTGGGATGGATCCGTGGGAGCCGGTGAACAGAAGCTTGTTTTTTAAACCTATTTTAATCCTTTTGCTTGAAATTCTCAAATTTCAAAATTTTATTTTCATCACCTACTGATTATTTAACTTAATGCTTGTGCTCACTTGCTTTAAATTCATATCTAATCATTAGATTATGGCTCATTTTGTGGTTTTAGCATTCATTGCAATGCATCCTTTCTTCTATAAATTAGGTTCCAAAATGTTTGCATCTCCATCACCCTCAACCTCACAAACACATCTCATTATGACTTTCAAAAGATCTCAAAACAATGATGACCTTCCTAGTGAAAACAACCCTCTCCAAAATATCCTCAACTTTATCCTACCACCTTCTGTAATACCACCACCACCTAAAGCTAGAAAATCCGCTTAGATTTGTATCCGACTATGTCGCTTTGTGAAACCTTTGTCTAACAACTCCTCACCAACTACTCTCTCACCACTAACCGACTACAATGTAGCACCACCACCATCTCCTCAAAACTCACCACCACATTCTCCAACCGAGTCTCAAACTGACTCACAAACCACTCTAGTGGAACTACTTAGGACTCTAAAAACCTCTCCACTACCTTTGTCTAGTCCACCACCCACTCCAACTCAACCATCAAATTCCACACCAACTCTAGTCTTAAATGTTAACCCAAAAGAGCTTGTATTCTCCACACCTCCTACATCTCCAAATGCCCTTTTCAATGAACTTGAAAATCTACCACCTAAACCACCCATCACATTGCAAGAAAACATAGGTTCTCTACTACCACCAATCACCGAGATCATGGACATATATCCATATTTACCAACATTCCCACCACCTAATCTGCAAATCCAATAAACAAACTTGGCCGGATGACATCCAACCACCTCTCCCTCACCATATCTTTTTTGCGAACATCGCCAATGTAATCGGGATCTCGCACTAGAAATTAGGGACGAAATGCGATTTATTCTTAACCGAATTCTTGATCGCATTGACATTATCGCTCACCAAAACTTCCACCATTAGACCCTATGCAAGCATGGAAGGACCGATAATAATATTTTTCTTCTATTTTATTTTTTTTCCTTTTTGGGTCTTTATAAAGAACAATCCATTGTTCTTATTTTTACACTTATATGTAGCTTATATACCACTACATGTTGATGTTTTTATTACACGGACTTGTTTACGTACCTTGGTCTCCTCTCTTTCTTTTCGTCTTCTACATGGTTATATTATGTGTTATCATTAACATTTTTTTGTAGGTATCTTTTTACTTTTCACTTGGCGCCCTATTCTAGGGGGAGCTACCATCAAGGGGGAGTTATTGATTTGTGGAACATTTTTTTCCACCATTTTCCTTTTCTTTCTTCGACCATCTTTTTGTTTCGACAAAAAAGGGGAAAAGAAAGTCAAACTTACATACATTTTTCAAAACCTACATCTAATCTTAAGTTTTACTCACTATAACTTTTTGTTTTGTCATCAACAGAAAAAGGAGATTGTTATTACAAATAAACCGTAAAAACGTTTGTTTATATTTAGCGATCTCGTTAAGTTTTGTTAATAACAAATATAAAGTTATCATAAGTATAATTCTAAGAATACATGTTGTTTTGCAAAATATACATTTATTTATGTAGATATATGTTGTAATAAAAATGTGTTGTAATAAAACATGTAATATGTTGGGTAAAAACTATGACCCATGATCCATACCCATGGAGCTTAATCCATAACCCATGACCCATTGCATGACATCATGCATGAAATCATGTTGGGTATTATTCATGATCCATGAACCAAAGTCCATGACCCATGACCCAAGACCCATGACCCATTAACTAGGTACAATGTATCTTGTTGGGTATCCATGATCCAAAGTCCATGACCCATGATCAATAACCCATAACCCATAACCCGGTTTGGTATCCAAAATTCGAACTTGACTGAACCAGAGGCCGGATCCCTCAGATTACACTGGCCAGGTCCCTTGGGTGAGGGATCCGCCGGAACCGGCTGACCTGTAGACAAAATGTCTATAAATAGTGAGTCATTTATCCATTATTTCTCACCCTTTTTCTTACAACTCTCACATATATTATCTCACTCTTCTAACCTCAAATCACTTAATCATTATTGTAGTTCTTCTCTCTTTTGTTGTAATTCTCTTTTAGGTCCTTTACGAAAGGCGAGATCACGATACTCAGATACTCATACAAGTCATCCAAGCAAAGGGTCCTTGATTGATTTGTCCATTCACAAAATTTCAGTAGCTTATCTTGTATTCCTTATTTCACATATTTGTTGTGTAATAGTTGTGTAAAGGTTTGGTTCTATCTCGTGGAAGAACTCGGTATTTAGCTTTGTACCGAAAAAAGTGTAAGCGACGTTGTAAGGCTTCTCCGCCGATTTGAAGGAGCTTGTTGACATAGTTCTTGAACTCTCGAGTGGGGTACCCATGGAGTGGAATAGGGCAAGAAAGGTGTCCTTGTAGTTGAACCACTATAAATCACTTGTATCGCTACTTTCTATCGCTTACTTTACTTGCATTCTTTATTTACTTTATTTATTGTTTGGTACTATCTATTCATCCCCAAGATTTCATATAAGTTTGAATCTAAACATTTGAAATCTAAATTTAAATCGGTAAACTATTCACCCCCCCCCCCTTCTAGTTTTCCACAAACTATGTTGTGCCGGAGTTCCCTTTGGAAGGTTAAAAGGTTCATTTCAGATCCGAAGAATATTGTAAAGGAACTCCACGTTGGAAATCTTGCTTCTGAGAGAACCTTACATTGAATCTTAACTAATTCAAAATTTGTCAAACAGTTTTCTTTTGGGTGCATTGCGAGCTTTACACTTTTAGGCATCTGTCTCTCTCTCTTTTGAACTTGATTCCATTATAATTTCGGTGTGAAATGATAATTGATCTTGTAGACGATAAAGAAGCGATTTTGTGTTTTCAAATGAATCTTTGTCAATCGTGTATGATGTCATATCCACTAGCACAGTAGTTATATTCAAAACAAACCCAAAAATTTAACCCAAAATAATAATCAATCTCGAGTAAAACCACACCTCAAAATTATATCTCGGATTATTTATGCTCAATAAAACCGTAGTCTAAAATTTATATCAATAATTCAGCACCAAAAACAATTCTCACACCAATTAAATCAAATTGATAGCCCAATAATAATTTCTGGAACACACTGTAGCAGTCCAATTTAACTCGACCCAAAGAAAAAGAATTTGTCCCTGGTTGGAATGAGCAGCCCAAAAACGGATAACTCAATCACTTAAAGCCCAATTCAAACTCTAGTTACCCTAAATCATGGACTATATAAGACCTCCTAATCACACTTTTACCCTAAATTTTAGTTATCCTAATCACTCTAATCATATACACAACAGCCGAACGCTCGCACCCTTCTTTTCTCTCCCAAAACTACAACGTAGATCCCAAAATATTTCTATACACCCCTTTGGTAAATCTGATCCAAACACAAAGAGATAAACTCACTTCTTTTCTTTCTTGGTTAGATCAAAATGAGAACACAAACCCACCATGGGCTGTTGAAGTTCGATTTATGTGTTTCTGTTTTCTTTATCCAAATGAAAGAAATGATTGAACCTATTGGTTTTGGTTATTTCTTTATGGGATTCGAACATTTGAAAGAAGTTTAATCTTCAAAATAGATCAATGATGATGAATCTCTTGTGGTTTTGTCTTTGGATGAATCTTGAATTGCAAAAGAGATAAACTGAGATCTATTTTTTCCTTTTTGTTTTCGTTGCTGTCTTAACGGAATGAAAGGGAGGATGAAACGATGATGTTTTGTTCTTTCCTTTTACGATTCAGATATTTGAAAAAGAAGTTTATCTTCTCAAAGATCTATGATGATTTTGTTGTTCTGAAACTTTGACGATTTTGGCATGAACAAACACGAAACTGAGATCTTTTTGCTTTTTCTTTTAGTTGTATTGTTTGACCCGAACCAGAAGAGGAATGAAACACATTGTTTTGTTCTAATCATTAATTGTTCGGATATTTAATAAGAAGGTTATGCTTCTAAAACAGATCTATGATGAACTTCTCCTTTGCGTTTAAATTAAAACAAGTCCTTGTGTGAAGAGGAAAAAAACTGAGATTCTTTGTTCGTTTGTCTTTATTTGTCGTTTAGGTTTAGATTAGATGTAGATCCGATGAGTGTTGAGGAGTGAAAGGTGAGGGTATATGGTAGTGTCTAGACTAGGTTTGTTTGTTGACGTGAGGTTGTTCGTGGGATGGGATTCCTTGTAGTTGTCATGTTACGGTTTGGATTTGGGTTTATTTGAATCTGCTCATGGTCTTGTTTCTTTGTTATCTTATCTCTTTGAGTCGTTGTAGTTAGATCTAAATCTGGTACTCTCTTCTTTCTTTCTTATATTTTCCTTTTTCGTTTTCTCTTAGTTTTAGAACAAATTCGATGAAACAAATTCGATAAACGAATTAGATAACCAAGTTCGATAACCAAATTAGATAACTAAGTTCGAAAACCCAATTCGATAACCAAATTCGATGAAACCTGGAAATTTGATAAAAGAGGGTTTTGTGACAAATTCGATGGAATACCAAAATAAGCACGTAAAAAGTTGTTTACACTTTAAAACTGGTTGTTAGGACAAAATAAGCTTAGAATAAGCTGTTTTGGACAAAAGCATAAATCTGGACTTTTTTGGACTGAATAAGCAAAAAATAAGCTCGACAATAAGCTACTGTTTAGACAAAAATAAGCACTAAATAAGGATGTAAAAAAACAACTGTTTTGACCAAATAAGCAGAAAAACAAGCTACGGATAAGCACCAAAAAGCACGAAATAAGCTGAAATTAAGACTTAAAAACACAAAAACTTCTAAATCATCTTCTAGCTCTTGATACCAATTGTTGGGATCCCGGTTTTGTATCATTCCACACGCATATGATGTTTTAGAGAGAGAAAGATAATATGTTAGAGAGATAAAGAACTAGGGAGGAAAATAAGAGGATGTCTTATTCCATAATCAATCAACCAGCTCTGAAATGAGAGTTTACAACATTATATAGTCTTACATAACATGAGTATAAGGAAGTGTGCCGTGTTTACATATCTCCCTAATTCGACATTAACCTAAATACTAAGACTAAACTAGACGGCACACTTATACTAATACGTAGACTATATTTTTACAATTCTAACATGCTATTACACGACCATAATAAAAGACTCGTTGACTCGATAATGATTGTCACTTTAAGCGTTCCTAACAAAGTAAAAAAATATATTTTATTAATTGGTTTAAAGGATGTTGATTTAGAGATTTTTTGGTCGCGTAAACCAGTTTCAGATTGTCGTTGCCATTCGTATAAGCATAAAATGGATGTTTAGATAGCCATATAGGTGGTCGAGTGGTGGTGGCAGGCGGGGATTGCAGGGACGGGTTGGAGTGTGGAGGTGGAAGTGTTGTTTTTTCTTCTTAAACTTCAATTTGATCCCAGAAGTTCTATAATTAAGCCGCCCAGTTTTGTATGATTTTTCTTTTTTAAAACTAACCCATTGTGTTTTTATAATGATTTTACTAGAAAACGAAATTTATACGATGTTTGAACAAATCAAATCAATTTTTACTTTTATCAGCCACTCACATCGTACGATTTTTCCACATGTCAAAGCAAAAAAATATTATTGGCCCAATTTATTTTCAGTAAAATTGTTTTGGCATAATTGTTCCGAAATAATGTAATTTTTTTATTATATAAAAGATTCATTTAGATATGCTTCAACATTGTGAGCATAAGTTGTTTGGAAAGCTTCCTGCTTAATGATAGCATGCTTGGCGAGCATCATATTTGGAACTCGTGGATCCCTCGATAAGTTAATATTTGCACTTGGCGAGCCTCTCTTAACAAACTTCACACTCGGTCTAACCTTGTTGCTCTCCCCTTTTCTCACTGGACTTTTTGTAATGCGGAAGTTGAATCCTTGGATCATTGTGTTATTCGTTGCCCCCGGGTTCTTTCGATTTGGAGGAAGATATGGAGATGGTGGAACCTCGACTCACTTTCGGTTTTCCCCTCGTTTTCTATTGATGACATCGCCTTGGGCAATGCCAAATTGAATGGTTGTTCCCATATTAAATAGGGTCTTGCATTGTGTGATTTGGAGCATTTGAAAGTGGAGAAACAAGGTCTCATTTGCAGACTCTAATTCGGTCCTTAATGTCATTGATGAAGATATATTTCCTTTTATTTAGAGGATGTCAAAATCATGGATATCGGCCCGTTTCAAATCGCCTGAAGCAAACTGGAACTGTTGGATTGCACATCCTTTTGACATTTTTTCTTCTAATTTGTTTGGTCTGTGCTCTTTGGGCTCTCTTGGTTGTACTGCTTTTGGAGCATTTTCTTAATATATTAGCCTTTCAAAGAAAAAAAATAATAATAAACTTTCTACATAAGACTTTGTTTTTATTACTTTCTTTTCCCAATCTTTTGACATTATTATATATAGAATGAAAGGAAATATTTCAACTGCTTTATATGAATTGACATAAATACAAACATAAATACAAAATCAAAATTAAAGACACGAATCAAGATCCTCTCAAGTTTGAATCAAACATAATCCATCATGTTTTTTTTTGAAAGTAAATGAATAATTTTTGTTAAAAGAAAAGGTTTTGTATATTTAACTTTATGATCGGTGAACATAATCTATTATATTTGACTTAACTTGAGAGAATCTTAATCTCAAAACATAACCCACAAAAAACAAGAAGAAAAAAGAGAAAAAGAAATGACAACGGCGCGAGCGTACAAGTATGATGGCTTGCGCCATAGGTTGCACTTTCGGCCTATGGCACATCCGAACCGTGAGCTCTTAGGGAAAAAGAGTGAGAAATTTGCACCAAAATTAAAAGAACGAATGGTCCTATACCCCACCAACATATGTGGCGGCACGAATATCAAATAAAATGATTGTGGATTCAAGCATGACAACGTAAGCTCTATATGATACGTTGTCGGCGTTAATTTTGCTTTTCAAGGAAAAATATGCAAACCAAAATGAAGGTGATCCATTTGCAAGAAAATTGCATATAGGAATAGTAGGCTTGATGCATTTGACTTTCAGAACAACAGTATTTTGAGAAAGATTGTTTTATAGGAATAGTAGGTACGTGGAGCATGTTTTTGGGCAAAAGCATTGAATTTGTATGGCACACAAATCCGATTATGTTTTTGTCACAAAAGAAAATGTGTGGTTATTCACAGTTGTACTAAAGTAGTGTAAGAAATGTTTTTTAGGTGATGTTTTATGACGAGTAAAATAAGGGATAAATGTTTAGTTACCATTTGTTACCATAGTGAACGCAAATGTTTCAACTAATGTAGTTCAACGGGGTCAGAATTTTTACACCAATCCATTCATTTTGTGGGAAAAAAAATCAATTATGCAAGTAAAGAAATAAGCAGTTGACTTTTTTTAATAGTCGATCAACATGTATACCATAGGGCCCAAGACTATATCCCACACGATTTGGGCTCCGTATTGGCTTTAGCCATTAACCCAATGTTTTTGATTTTTTGCCCATTACCCAAATAAATTCTTACATAGTTGTTTTTGAAATTCTTTTTATTTTTATAGTTAGTTCGTTCCAAAAAAATGTCGAACAGTCAAAGATTGGTGTAAACAACCTTAACTAGAGACATAAACATGCTCAAAAGCACATTTTGATTGAGTGAATTTGCTTGATATGATTATCAAGATGATAGACTAAAAACATACCAACCCTTACTTTGGTGTAAAAAAAATCTTAGATATTTATTATAAGAAGATCAAAGGGTTTTGGCTTAGTTGGTAATCATTTTCGAAAAATTCATGGACTCACTGGAAAGATTTTATGGATAAAAGGTAAAGGTTTGAGTCTTGGCTCTTGCTCACTCCAGTTGTTGTCCTACTAAGCCAAGAAAGTTGCCGGACATATTCCTTCTGAGTCAGACAATTCACAACTTTTTTTGGATTTATTCTAAGAAGATAAAACAAGACTTGTGGTTTTAAATCATTACAATCAATTTGTTTTGTAGTTGGTAATTTGAATGGAAATCTTTTGTATATAGTAAGTTTTTTCATCTTAATAGGGAAAGTGTTTCGAAAATTTTCTCGAGGATTTGGAATATTCGACAACAAAAGTCATCCTGTACAACAGATAACGTTATTGAGATGATAAAGGATAACAAATAATACAAACCAATGAATAATAGACATGTTTAATTTCTGCCTTTGTTATGTATGTTAATTTTGAGTACATAGAAAAAGAATCCCAAAAATGTCCAAGAATCAAAAACAAATAGAGAACGCTTTAACTTTAAAGGCAGATTCCACCTACAAAATGAAAACGTGTCAAACTAGAAAATTAATGCAAACGAGCGGGTTAACCCGCGCGTTGCGACGGGAGTGCGTTGCCCTCGATCATTTTATTCACGGGAATGAATTTGCTAATGTTTTTTTTTTTTTTTTTTTTTTTTTTTTCGCGCGCACTGTTCATGCGCGGGCACTGTTCATGCCCGCGTTACTGTTCATGAGCCAATGTATTTTAGTGTATATATATATAATGTGAAGGTGACACACTGACATTAATTATCCAATGAATACATATGTCGGGTTAATTTACAGATATTGGGTAAGTTTTGAAAATAAAAGATGAAAGTATAGTGTTTTGGACTATTGGTAGAGCAAAAAACAAGTGGGAAAAGAAAAACTTCAGATTCATGAATAAACAAGTAGAACTAATTTTTCGTGTATTGTGTTTAGAAACTTGCATACAGCACTCACAAGAAACTCTTGAGAAAGTATTTCGGCTTTGGTAAAATCAAACGAAAATGAGTATTCGGTTACAAATAAAATTTGAACAAGACACTAAGTTTACATTCTATTATGTTGACAAACTGATTTCAGGTCGGTTTTAGTTTGAATCGGCTTCTAGTGAACCAAGAGAAAATCAAACTGACCCCTACTCGAATTGATTGTAAGAGATTTGTAGGACATGCAACATGCTATTCACTATTTATAACGAGTCACGAAACTTTCAGGGTACAAAGACAGTTAATACTCGTATCTAACACCTTATCCATTACAAGTAGCAGGCTTCAGAAAAAGTTTACGTGGCAGAGGATTTTATTGGTTTTGGTTGGACCTCAAGTCATCTCATCAACCTTCGTATCGCAGTTCTTTGTGGCCATTTTGTTACTGTAGTAGTCTAGCTAAAGGGACAACCACTGTCAAATAACTTAGCATTAATATGAGTAACTTGAACGATATTTTTTGATAAATTAAGTAACATAAACGTCGTATTTTACAAGTTTAGTGATGTGATCTTATATTTTTTAAAGTTTAGTGACTCAAATGCCATGTTTCATGAGTTTAGTAACTCAATTAAATAAAATGAAAGTATGTTACTTTAAGCGTATTTTGTCAATGACGCGTAACTAAGTTGGTAACGGGTGAGGCTTCTTTGTACACAACAATCACATGGATAAAGGTTCAATCCTTGACACCTCCACAACCACATTATGTATGCCCCCATATTATAAAAGTGAGCCGGTTCGGATTACCGGTTATTATTCTTTGTGCACACAACTTTATGCGTATTTTTTTAAAGTTTAATGACGTATTTAATTTGTATAGTAACCCCTAAAAATATTTATAGTCATGTAATGATGACATGTGAAAGAAATAAATAGAAAAGATGCTGATTGATATTTAATGAATTCCAAGTTACTTTCATGTTGTAGTTAGAAGAATAAATTCATTGCTTCATAATAACTTTTTGAGAAATGAAAGAGAGATCTAAACTTAGGTCTAAACTTATACCTAAAATCAAGTGGTATCGTCCTGATGATTACAGACAGAGACCCACTTATATTACAACCCATCAGATGATGCCACATGATTTTAGGTTTAAGTTTAGGTCTCTATCATTTCTCTAACTTTTTACTATTTTAAAAAGATTTTTAAAATGATTTTCTTGCATTGCATGAAAAGTTTTTCGAAAAACTTTTTGTAAAGGCTTGATAAGCCTTAAATCTTTGCTATAGGAATCCTCTTATGAGTCAATCGTACAAACCGCGAAACATATAGTATAACACCGCGATACACACAGTACAACCCTCCAATGTGTACAATAATTGGAAACCCTCCTATATGGGGGTCCGTATAAACTCCCCCAAAAGCTTTCTTTCTCTTATGGGATGTGTTATTAAAACCCTCTTATGGTCAACCGTACAACTCGCGATGTAGATAGTACAACACTGCGATGCACACCGTATAACTCTTTAATGCAATCAATGATTGGAAACCACTCTATAGTAGGGTCCGAATATCATGCCTCTTCTCTTATATGTCATGCAATAAATGCATTAAGTCTTTTAAGACTTGATACATTGTAGATGCTCTAACGTTTATCAAATGCTAAAACACTATTAACAAAGCATTTAATGAATAATATGAAAAACTAAAAGGATTTTTTCAAATAAGATTGAAGTCAATAATATATGTATATATATCTTAGTTTGACTAGCAGGGTACCCGCGCGATGCGGCGGCGGGTACCCTGTGACTAAATTTTCTGACGAACAAATGTTATTTTGTTTTGAGCTGCTGGATTTTTGAGTGGTAATTGTGCTACAAGCCTGTGTACATTTTGCTTAAATAATTGTATTTATTGGTGAATGGTGTATTAATTATATGTAAGATATAGTGTTTTAAGATAAAAATGATTTGTGCTTTACATACTTGTAAATTATGTTTGATGACTTGTATTTGTTTAAAATTCTATTTATAATAGTCTTAAAACAATTAATAAAAGAGAGTCTTAGACCCTTTATAAATATTTGAGAATATTACCGATTTAATCACTTCACATAAAAAGAAGAAAAAAAAATTCCTCTATTTAATTTAACACTGAATTAATAGTCAGAAATAAAATGAAAACCATAAATGATATGTTTTCTTATTCCTTCATTAATCATTTATATTACCATTAATCAACATTACCAACCAAAGATGATTAATTTTGGTCTACTCTTATAATAGTCTTGATATCACTTTGGAGCCCAACTTACATTTTCAGTTATACAGGCCGGCCATTCATAAAAATTCGGATAGCAACAAATACTGGCCCAAATGATGTCCACCATAATTTCTAGGGGTTATAAAAACTGCTTACCCTAATTATACTATCATTTTCACAAACCCTAACAACATAACACACACAAAAAATGTCCGCCCCTTTATTTCTCCCTTGAATCTTATACGCCACAGCCACACTCACATCCCAACTTGAATCTTATACACAAAACCCCATCATTTCATTGGTTACTTTCTTTCTTTCAATTCGAAATATGAACACAATTTATTGGTTTCTTTCTGTTGTAAACGAAGAACAAACACTAATGTAATGGTTTTGATGTTGTGGTTTTGCTGGGAGATTTAGAGCGTGATACGTGGCACGGTTGGCTCAAAGATGTTGTGGTTTTGCTGGGAGATTTAGAGCGTGATACGTGGCACGGTTTTGCTGGGAGATTTAGAGCATGATGTTGTGGTTTCTTTCTTTTGTATTCATTTAATATAATATAAAGTATTTTTTTGTCTTATAGACTACGATCGATCGGATCATTTTACCAGTAAACATGGTCTTATATAGTTAGATTCACAAGAAAAAGTAAGTGTTCTTGTCTTGTGTTGACGTATCATGTGCTATTAAAATTGTCAATACATTCAAATGCATTTAATTTAGTGTTGATTTTATGATTTTGTTAAAAATCAAGTGTTATATTTAGTTGTACAATATGCATTTTATATTTTTGAAGCTTCGTTAGATTGTACATTGTGGTTTAAATAGTTGTATTTTTTGGTGAATGCATAAATTAAATTGTGTATTAATTGTATGTGTTGAATAGTGTTTTTTTAGTTTTAGTTGTGCTTTAAATACTTGTAAATGATGCTTTGTAACTTGTATTTGCTTAAAATCCTATATAAGGAAATCTTAAAATAATTAATACGAGGGAAGTTCATCCCTCTATTATAAGATAGTTAGATAAATGTGTTGTATATTATGCAAATGTGGTTGTAAGTCTGAATTTTTATGCTTTAATGTGTTGTACATCATGCTTTAATGCTTACAAGTCTGAAAAGTCTGAAAATTAATTATAAGAGAGAGTGGTTTATGCATTATAAGTAGTAGTGATGAGGAGGCTATATGAAAACTGTTTGTTTTAAAAAAATTGAAATTTTATTCGTCTTATTATCTTCTAGATCTATACTGTTTTTTTTTTTTTTTTTTTTTTTGATAATCTAAAGGGGTTGATGCATACACTATTTTTTTTTATGCACTCGTCACTTTTTATGTATCAGGGTGTTATATGGTGTGTTATATAGCTTGTACAGAATGGTGTATTAATCAAATAAAATGATGTGTGTATCAACTCCCTTATCTATATGAATAATGTGTATTCTATGTTAATAAAGTATAAATATCTTAACATATACCAAATGTTAAAACACTATTACACATGGTTCAACAAATAGAAGGAAAATAAGAGAGAGATTTCAAAACAGAATCGTAAGTAGTACTGTATCTATTACGGAGTATTCTATTCTATGTTAACATATACCATATGTTAAAAGAGTATCAACAAATGGTTCAAGTGTTCAACGAATAGTATGAAAAATAAGAGAGAGATTATACTATAATGTGAAAATTATTTATTTTGGAAAAAATAATAGAGTGTCGATTTTATTATCTTTTATATTTATATTGTTTTTCTTTTCTAATCTGTATAAATAGTTTGTATTTATTTATGTTAATACGAGTATAATTTTTTGGGAATTCACATTTTTACCCAAGTTTGAAGAACTATAATGTGTTGTCAACCGTGTTAATGTAAGTATCACATATTTGCAGTTTTTCGTTTGGCTTAGAAACATTTTTATATAACTAAGGTGGTGTTTGTTTTTTAAGAGACTCTGAATCTGAATCTGAACCGCACATCTGATTCTGAATCTGAGAGGTAAATGTCTGAATCTGACCGCATCTGAATGGGGAAAAAAAACTCATGTTTGAACCGCACATTTGCTTACTCGTACTAATTTTTTTTTTTTGGTTTTTTTTTTGTGCCAGCAAGAGGCAACAAGAGCCATTCAAACACCCTCTCAAGTCTAGACCATTAAGATCTTAATGCCTCTGAACGCGTCTGAACGAAAAAAAAAAACAAACGGTCTGAACGACCAAAATGTCTGACCGCGTCTGAACGGTTCAGATTAAGAGGCTGCTAAGAGCCTCTTTATGAAAAACAAACACCACCTAAGTAAATGTTACGGGTTAATTAGTGTGCATGGTGCAACCGTTATCTAGCGCTCGATTGTCACTTATTGCGCCTCCACAGTGTATCAGCGGTGACGTTATAGGCACGCCATAAACACCTTCGCCATCCACATAATGGCAAAATTATGTGTTTTTTTTAATTATCAAAATGTCTCTAACAGTCATGAAAAAAATGATAAAAAATGTATAACATTTTTTTTTTCAATAAATACCCATTTTACCATACAAACAAACAAACACAATCACAATTTTACTTATTCCATGCATTTTCACATACACTTTAATATTCTCTTTTAAAATGAGTAACCCAAATAACGATCCACTTATGAACAATATATTCTCCCATCTTTTTCGTCCACAAATTCTAGTCTCTTTTATCTCTTCATCATCTTGAAATATTTAGCAACATCATCAATAAGTTTATTCTAAAAAAACATACAATATAAATACATTTACTCTCCGAAATACATAATTAAACGAGTACACGTCATTGCAACACACATACCGGCTACTTAAGTATAAGCGATGATTCCCATATATTCAACTACCCTAGGCTAAACTTTTAAAAACCTTGCTGCCCGACACAACCAAGCTAATAAAGCACTTAAAACACGCAAACATAAAAAAAAATAAGCAATTCTAAAAGAGGTCCCGTCTTTGTTCAAGAAAACAAAACAAAAAAGGTCCCGTCAATTTAAAAATGGCTTGACACAACCATTTAAAAAGTTAATAACATATGATTGGACTAAAACAAACCCACACATCAAAATCCACAATATTTAAGGAAACGCCAAATAATTCAATAGGGACAAGTTATTCATACCCTCCCATAGGGAGCGTATCTAATAATTGGGTGCATCACGAGCTTGTACGGTGTGCATCGCGAACTTGTACGGTTTAACACAAACCCTATGATATGACAACATAAGGAGGGTATTAATATCACATCCCAATTCAATAACCTAAACAAACCTATGTGTAAACCTAAACCGACAACTTAATTAATTAATGAACGTAAAAACCAGATAAATATCCTAGTACATGAGATGATATCACAAAGCTAGGGTGAGATGGCTTGTAAACCTGGGTCATTGTTTCCTAGTGGTCAGTTTCTGCATGCAGTACAATGGCCATAACACAAACACACTGTTGGAAATGTATATATTTACAAAGATGTGAATGTCCGGATTCGAACTCGTGACCACGGGATTGCACACATTAGCGAATGAGAATTAAAGTTAATAATTAATGTTTATGTTTACGATTAATTATTACACATTAAGTCCGGTTAACGATCGTTATGTATTTAACGGAAAAAATGACTAACGACCGTTAAAATGGAAAAGAGAAGGACTAGAAATGGAAACTTGGGAAAGTTATGGAATGGGCTTGGGGTCCTCTATGGTGGCCGGCCATAGGCCTCTCCAAGGCCCTAATCTCCCCTAACTTGTCCTCTAAGTTTTACTTCTAGTATAAAAGGAGGGGTAGGGTCTAGGGTTTCATTCACACCTTGTGCATTGAATTAGCCCTAGATCTCCTCTCTTCTCTTTCTTTGCATACCTTAGCCGAAAACCCCATTTGTTAGGGAGTTCGGTTTTGTTTTGCATTTACGAGGGCTTGTGTTAAGATCTAGCAATCGCTTGATTCGTTGGTTAATTCGTGTGTACAAGAACGTGGTTGTAAGACATTATTCTTACACCATTTAGTACTTCTTTGGTTTGCTTTGCTCGAGGGTGGTTTTGCTTTGCTCAAGAGATTTGATATTCGCAAGAGGTACGTTACGCATACTTTCAGTTAATTAATTTATTTGTTATGATCTTAAGTCTTCCGCTGTGTACTCTTGATGTCTTTATGTTTTATTTTATTTTATATATCATAAACTCAACAGTGGCATCACGAGCCTTGTATAACAAGTAATTAATTACTGAAACACATAATTAAAATAAACATGAATGTGTTATTATTTGTATGCTTAGATCTAGGGTTTGCAAAACCTAAACCCTTATTTTGAGGGGGGGGCGTTTTTTTTGGTGCCCTAATTAGGGTTTTGTAAACTTTGTTTTAATTGGATTAGAAACCCTAAGATGCATGCAACTTTATGTGTATATGCGTAACTCTGTTTAATTGCATTAATTGTTAAGTGTAATTTTATATCCATGATTATTACCTGCATGTTTTATCATGGATCTGTTTATTGTATGTCTTTCATGTTTTAAGTGATATACATTAAATATTGATAGATCTTAAATTGGGGAAGACCTCAATTGTTATTATTTAATCAGTTATGTGCTATGTGGTATATATTTAGTTTTGACTTACGCAATCGATGAATCGATGCATGTGGTTCACCTTGTACATAGATGAAAACGGGTGGAAGTCTCAATTAAATATATGCATATTGACAGATATTAAATTGGTTATTAATAAGATTTATCAAAACCGTTTGCATGTGGCTATTTGATGCTATGCATGACTTGTATTTGTTATGTATTCATTGTTTATTTGTTTATTTTTATAAATACTTGCTTGTTTGTGTTTTGTAACAAGGGTATTTTTTAAAAGAAAATAAACTGACCTAAACAATGGTGAAACATGCATTTTTAAGAATAGTAATCATAATCGTTTAATTGATTGATGACTTTGGTACAAATGACTGAAAGGCTCACCCATGAGAATGAACTAATAAAAGGGGTTTAAAGAAGTGCGCACAGTCACACTGAATGGATGTCTAAGGTTGTGCTTTAGCACGTACCTGGTCCTCTGCCCCCTGTAAGTTCGAGTGGAGCTACTTAGTAAGTCATTAAATGTGCAAGCTCATCTTAAGGGCGAATTCGTGTTGATTCCATGCGCCACTTAGGTGGTAATTATCCGAAACACTAAGTGTTTACACTTATGCAAAAGTACGGTATAATGGATGATAATTAACACTAATTCCTTGATTGGTGAACCCAATACCTCAATTAAAGTTTGATGATGAAAAACTTAAACATTAAAACAAGATATAAATGTTTTAATAAAAACTATGCTACAAAGATGAATGCATGACATCTTTGTACATATTTGATTTTACATCAAAACTATTACCCTTTAAATTTAAGTTATATGCCATCCAACGAAACGGAAACACCTAAGATTACTTTCTATTTGCGTGAGAACGTGATTTAGATCTTAATCAAAGGGTAAAATGTCCACGTGTCGTGAGAACGGGCATGGACGATTTTGCAGTTTCTTAAGTTGGACAACTTAATTGAGTTAGGCGGTGAAAACTGAAAACTCAAGGCATAAGATGGGATAAAACATGTTTACATGGCGATTGATATTGGCTATATGTAAATCCCATAAATCTAGGAATTGCAATTGAAATTGGCAATTGAGCAAATGCTCTACCATTTTGTATAAGGTTCATCACTAACAGATCAACTGATGTGATGAGATTATGACAATTTGGATCCTAGTTTTCAATAAATATTAATTGGTTATATGAATATGAACCTTGGGTATTTAATTGTTTATTGAAAAGGAAAATTATCAAAATACTAATTATGGTTTTTTGAACTTTTTCTGTAGATGGCTCAATCTGATAACACTATGAGCTTACTGAGTGCCGCTTTCAAAGATATGATTGGAAGGGACAAGCTGACTGGCCCTAATTTCAATGATTGGCATCGTTCACTTAGGATCATCCTTCGTGTGGCCAAAAGGGTTGAAATTTTGACTACACCTCTGCCTAGTGCTCCTCTCGACACGGCAACTGCTCTTGAACAAGAGGCATATCGTGTTGAATATGAGAAGCATAATGATGTGGCGTGTCTAATGCTTTCGGGGATGTCTGCTCAATTGCAAAAACAATTTGAGCACTATCCGCCTATGAGCATGCTAGATGAACTCAAACGTATGTTTGAGAAGCCACCAGCAGCTGAACTGTATGAACTTATTGAAAAGGTTCACAGCTGCAGGCAGGAGGTTGGCAAATCTGTCTCCGACCACGTCCTTGAGATGAAACATCACTTGGACCAATTGGAGAAGCTCGGCTGTGGTTACTCGAACGATGTATGTGTCGGACTCATCAATCATTCCCTTAATCAGGAACGATTTGGTGATTTTGTCCGCAATTTTAACATGCATTGCACGGGGAAGACAGTGAATGAGTTACATGCAATGCTTGTAGACTACGAGAAGAGATTGCCAAAGAAGGCTCCTACACCTGCTGTGCTCGCTATACAGGGTGGTAGGGTGAATAAGCCTAAGCCGCAAGCAGATAAGAAAGGGAAAGGAAAAGGAAAGGGGAAACAAGTTGTCATCCCACCAGCTCCTAAGAAGAACCCTGGAAAGAAAAAGGAAAATCCTAAGAAGGATTTGTCTTGCCACCACTGCAACTCACCAGGTCACTGGAAGCGGAACTGTCCAGTTTATCTGAATGAGTGCCTTCAGAATAAAAATAAGATGGTGCCTAGCTCATCAGGTATTTTTATGTTTGAATTATTTTCTTTTCCTCATAAGTTAAATTCCTGGATATATGATACAGGATGTGGTACTCACATCTGTAATACATCGCAGGGACTTAGAGGGGCGAAGAAGCTGACCTGTGGAGAGAGATACTTGTACGTTGGAAATGGAAAGCGTGCAGCTGTCGAAGCCATAGGGACTTTTGATTTAGTGTTGCCTTCGGGCTTAATTTTAGAACTAAATAATTGTCATTATGCACCCTCCATTGTTAGGGGTGTCATTTCAGTTTCTTTGTTAAAAGATATTGGTTTTGTGCACACTTTTACAAGTTATGGAATTTCAGTTTCTTTAAATAATGTTTTTTACTTTAATGCAATTCCTATTCTTGGTGTGTTTGAAATTGATATGGATGGTTGTATATCCAATGAAAATAATTCGTTGTATAGCATTAGCAATAAGAAGAGCAAGTCGAACTGTGACTCTTCTTATCTTTGGCATTGTCGCCTTGCCCATATTGGCAAGAAACGCATGGAAAAGCTGCAACACGATGGGCTTTTACAAACGGTCAATGATGAATCATTTGACAAATGCGAGTCTTGCATTGCTGGGAAGATGACAAGGAAACCTTTTTCACCACAAGTGGAAAGGGCTTCTGATCTACTTGGATTGATACACACTGATGTGTGTGGTCCACTTAGACATGTGTCAAAACGTGGTGCTGTCTACTTCTTAACCTTTACGGATGATTTCAGTCGTTATGGTTATGTTTATTTACTTAAACATAAACATGAAGTCTTTGAAACATTTAAGGTTTTCAAAAGTGAAGTAGAATTACAACTTGGAAAGAAGATTAAAGCTCTTCGATCCGATAGAGGTGGTGAGTATATAAGTCAAGAGTTCAAAGATTACTTAGCTGAGTGTGGAATTATCCAGCAGCTCACATCTCCTTATACTCCACAACAAAATGGTGTATCTGAAAGGAGAAATCGTACCTTACTTGACATGGTACGATCAATGTTTGAACTTACGACTCTACCTTTTACTTTTTGGGATTATGCCCTTGAAACTGCTATTCGCATTTTGAATATGGTTCCAACTAAGAAGGTTGTTAAAACTCCATATGAAATATGGACTGGAAAAGCTCCCAACTTTTCTTACTTAAAGGTCTGGGGATGTGAAGCGTTTGTTAAACGTGACACACCTGATAAGCTCCAAGCCAGATCTGTTAAGTGTATCTTTGTAGGATACCCTAAGGAAACTATGGGTTACTACTTTTACTACCCAGCTGAGAATAAAGTCATCGTGGCTAGGTATGGAGATTTCCTTGAAAGGAATCTCATATCTCAAGAACTCAGTGGGAGAGTATATGATCTGGAATATGATCAAGAAGATACAACACCTTCTGAAACCACTAGCCAACTTCAAGAAGAACCTGAAAGCTTAGGTGCTCCTCCTGAAGTTGTTCCCATTCGTAGGTCTGAAAGGACAATACGTGCACCTGACCGTCTATGTCTTAACGTAGAGGTGGAGGAAAATATGGTTGGGGATCTTAATGAACCTGCCAACTATAAGGCTGCCATGGCTGATCCTGAAAAGGATAAATGGCAGATTGCTATGAATGGGGAAATGCAATCCATGAAAGATAATGATGTCTGGATTGAAGTTGACCTTCCTCCCAAGGCTAAGGTCGTTGGGAGTAAGTGGATCTTCAAAAAGAAAACTGACATGGATGGCAATGTACACACCTACAAGGCTCGTCTGGTGGCTAAAGGTTTTACTCAAACCTATGGCGTTGACTACGAGGAGACATTCTCTCCTGTAGCGGACATAAGAGCTATTAGGATTCTCATAGCTATAGCTGCACACTATGACTATGAGATTTGGCAAATGGATGTCAAAACCGCTTTTCTGAATGGCCGTCTAGATGAAGACATCTATATGGCGCAGCCGGAAGGGTTTGTGAATCCATTATTTCCTAACCGTGTATGCAAGCTTAAGAGGTCCATTTATGGACTGAAGCAAGCATCAAGGCAATGGAATAAAAGATTCGATGGGGAAATCAAAAGTTTTGGATTTACTCAGAATCTTGATGAGCCATGTGTATATCACAAAGCTAGTGGGAGTCGTGTTACTTTCCTTATTCTGTATGTCGATGACATATTAATCATGGGAAATCATATACCAAGTCTAAATGAGGTGAAAGCCTATCTTGGTAAATGTTTTTCGATGAAAGACTTAGGGGAAGCAGCATATATACTCGGAATCAAGATCTACCGGGATAGATCAAGGCGGCTAATTGGTTTAAGCCAAAGTGCTTACATTGACAAAATATTGAAGAGATTCAATATGCAAAATTCCAAGAAGGGATTTTTGCCAATGCAAGTAAATCATGGTTTGAGCAGCCAAGGCTGTGCTTCAACACCTGCAGAGGTGGCGCGTATGAAGAAAGTTCCTTATGCTTCGGCTGTAGGATCTATCATGTATGCGGTACGATGCACAAGGCCTGATGTGGCGTTTGCTCAAAACTTGACCAGTCGGTATCAACAGAATCCGGGTGAAATTCACTGGACTGCTGTTAAGCATATTCTCAAGTACCTTAGGGCTACAAGAGATATGTTCATAGTGTATGGAGGAAATCCAGAAGCAGAACTGTCTGTTACAGGTTACTGCGATGCATCCTGGAAGTGTGACAAAGATGATACGAAGTCTCAAACGGGTTACATTTTTGTCATCAATGGAGGTGCTGTGGATTGGAAGAGTAAGAAACAGACAACACTTGCGATGTCTGCTACAGAAAGTGAGTACATAGCGGCGTCTGAGGCTGCCATGGAAGCTGTTTGGATAAGGAAGTTTGTTTCGGGGCTTTGTGTTATGCCGTCGATTGAACATCCTATTAAAGTGTATTGTGACAATTCAGCTGCAATTACTTTTGCCCATGAACCTGGAGTCATGAAGGGCACCAGACACTATCCTAGACAATATCACTATGTTCGAGAGCAAGTCGAGATAGGTGAAATTGAGTTGCTCAAAGTTCACACAGATGATAACCTAGCAGATCCGTTAACGAAGGCCTTGCCTGGTGAAAAACTTAATCATTTGTCTGATAAGTTTGGACTTCGTTTAGCTAGTAGTTTCATGCCCATCTGTGACTAAGTATTTTAGATAAAAGGATATTGTAAACATTATTATTGAAATGAAATAAAGTATTTTTGTTATGTTTATTATTCATTTATTATAATGTTGTCCTATATTTACATGTTTAAATCCTTGAATAACTTAAGTTATTCTAAATAGTCCGTTGTCAATCAATAACATGGGAATGATATTGAATTAAGACAAATCTGAGTATTAGTTAGAATATACTTGAAAGTATATTGATGCGTAGCATGACTAATTTCAGATGATATTCAATGAATTGAATATAGGACTTATCCCACCCACATGATGATACTTTATGGATCTTTGTCATTAAGTATATCATGGATATTTATCCTCTGACTTGAGATACAAGAGATATGTCATGGATGTAGTGCATTTTTGTGAAGCAATCTAACGCTATACGTAACTGGTAGTTATAAGGGTTGTTTTCAGAAGTGTTGCGAAATTTATGAATCCTGCTTGTAGTCAAAATGGGATTTGTTTCCTTCAAATTCATTTTGAAGTTTAATACTACTGGGCCCCTCGTAGGATTGTTAAGATGTTTGTATGGCCATACCCAAGGTCTTCTGTTCAGAAGAATTGGTAATCTTAATAAATCATAAAACGAGAAACAGAATAGTTAATTAAGAAATGAGTGAGATCCATATTCTTATTAACATGGTATTAGAAACAAAAGGATGAATATGATGATGAATCATCAAACTTGGTTTTTCTCCAGAAAACCATACACGAGTTGTACCGGGGGCATTGGCGTGTTGCTAGACGCTAACCAGTGTCATTTCACGTTTTGTAAACATATCCAAGTGGGAGCTGTTGGAAATGTATATATTTACAAAGATGTGAATGTCCGGATTCGAACTCGTGACCACGGGATTGCACACATTAGCGAATGAGAATTAAAGTTAATAATTAATGTTTATGTTTACGATTAATTATTACACATTAAGTCCGGTTAACGATCGTTATGTATTTAACGGAAAAAATGACTAACGACCGTTAAAATGGAAAAGAGAAGGACTAGAAATGGAAACTTGGGAAAGTTATGGAATGGGCTTGGGGTCCTCTATGGTGGCCGGCCATAGGCCTCTCCAAGGCCCTAATCTCCCCTAACTTGTCCTCTAAGTTTTACTTCTAGTATAAAAGGAGGGGTAGGGTCTAGGGTTTCATTCACACCTTGTGCATTGAATTAGCCCTAGATCTCCTCTCTTCTCTTTCTTTGCATACCTTAGCCGAAAACCCCATTTGTTAGGGAGTTCGGTTTTGTTTTGCATTTACGAGGGCTTGTGTTAAGATCTAGCAATCGCTTGATTCGTTGGTTAATTCGTGTGTACAAGAACGTGGTTGTAAGACATTATTCTTACACCATTTAGTACTTCTTTGGTTTGCTTTGCTCGAGGGTGGTTTTGCTTTGCTCAAGAGATTTGATATTCGCAAGAGGTACGTTACGCATACTTTCAGTTAATTAATTTATTTGTTATGATCTTAAGTCTTCCGCTGTGTACTCTTGATGTCTTTATGTTTTATTTTATTTTATATATCATAAACTCAACACACACAAGCTAGCCAGCAGCACAGTAAGGCAGAAGCTAGCAGGAGTTAATAAGCAAGTACCAATGCACAGACATGGAGGAAGGTGAAATTTGCAGTCACATAGACAGAGAAAGTGTGTGTTTTTATCAAAGTGTGACCAGTATGTGTTATGTTATGTACATTGTGACAAAAATTAAAGTAACAGAATTGTGTTGTTACACACGCATAAATATTAGTATAGAAATGATAACATTCCCTTATATTTATTTTGTTATATGTCAAATAGTCTCGCAATATTAGTTCATGGATCATAGACATGTTGGCATGTTGCGTGTCAATCATACGATTGGCAGATTTACCTCTCTCATATTAACCGATAATAGGAGCTACCAAGAAGTAGGTTAGCCCTTTTTCTTTTCTTTTTTTTTTTTCTCTTCAACCATCTTACATAAAGAACAGAAAATTTGCTTACTTTCTAAGTTTTTGGAAATTATCATGTATGTACCATGGAGATACTTGAATAGAATAATGAGTTAGAAAAAGATAATTATTTTCAAAGAATTGTATGAAAATGAAATGAAAAGGAGGTAAAAGACATAATAGGGTGGGTTTGGGGGGAAAGCATGGCATGGGGAAGGTGGCAGAGAAGTTGGCAGAAGGTGCACACTACACCCACAGTTTTTGTGTGATTGAGAAAGAGAAAGTAAATAGTAGTGGTCTCTACTCTCTCTTCTCTCTTCTGATGCTTCTGCACTGCAGTCCTGTGGACCAATCCTGCATTAACTTCTTTCTCAATTATCATCATCTGTTTTTAATTTTTTACTTTTCAGTTTTCCTACTGAATATCCTTAATTATGATTCATAAATTACAATGTTTACCATTGTAGAAAATGTGATGTCAATGTCTTGTAAATAACTACCTACATCTCAATTTATTATTCCACTTTCAAAATGAATATCCTTATTTATTGTACCTAGTTAATGTCATATAGCAACTTGAAAGATTGTTTATCGGATGATCGAGGTATATATGTCGAACAAACATCAAACAAATACTCCGTAAAAATTTGTGATTTAGAAAAAAGTTAAGTCTGCAAACAACCAACATAAACATTTATAAGCTATACATACAATATAAGGAGTTTGGTCTTGCATTCAGTTCGAAGATATTAATCTGTGCTTTGGATTCAATTTTATCAAAACTTAAAATTCTTTTCAGTTTTGACTTAAAATTATTTTCAGTTTTATCTCCATGTATAAATAGTATTATTAGAGGATAAATAGGCCCAAGCTCGGTCTGTGAGCTTAGGGTCCACTAGGGTTTCCAGTTACTTTATAAATACATGATGAATAAACATAATACCTCACGGGGTTTACAATATCTAACATGGTATCAGAGCAGGCTTGTGCCTATTTATCCTCTAATACGTATGAGATCATCACATGCTATATTAAGAAGACGGTTCTAATGTTTAGTACTCGTTTATATATTTATTATACATTTAGTTTTGATTGGATCTATCAAAGGTGTATAATTTTTTTTAGAAAGGATATCAAAGGTGTATAATACTTTTATATGGATTTAACATTTTAATAAAAAATCTGAATCCGAATACTTCATACATCTCAAGTTAAATGTGTTGGAAATGTATATATTTACAAAGATGTGAATGTCCGGATTCGAACTCGTGACCACGGGATTGCACACATTAGCGAATGAGAATTAAAGTTAATAATTAATGTTTATGTTTACGATTAATTATTACACATTAAGTCCGGTTAACGATCGTTATGTATTTAACGGAAAAAATGACTAACGACCGTTAAAATGGAAAAGAGAAGGACTAGAAATGGAAACTTGGGAAAGTTATGGAATGGGCTTGGGGTCCTCTATGGTGGCCGGCCATAGGCCTCTCCAAGGCCCTAATCTCCCCTAACTTGTCCTCTAAGTTTTACTTCTAGTATAAAAGGAGGGGTAGGGTCTAGGGTTTCATTCACACCTTGTGCATTGAATTAGCCCTAAATCTCCTCTCTTCTCTTTCTTTGCATACCTTAGCCGAAAACCCCATTTGTTAGGGAGTTCGGTTTTGTTTTGCATTTACGAGGGCTTGTGTTAAGATCTAGCAATCGCTTGATTCGTTGGTTAATTCGTGTGTACAAGAACGTGGTTGTAAGACATTATTCTTACACCATTTAGTACTTCTTTGGTTTGCTTTGCTCGAGGGTGGTTTTGCTTTGCTCAAGAGATTTGATATTCGCAAGAGGTACGTTACGCATACTTTCAGTTAATTAATTTATTTGTTATGATCTTAAGTCTTCCGCTGTGTACTCTTGATGTCTTTATGTTTTATTTTATTTTATATATCATAAACTCAACAGTGGCATCACGAGCCTTGTATAACAAGTAATTAATTACTGAAACACATAATTAAAATAAACATGAATGTGTTATTATTTGTATGCTTAGATCTAGGGTTTGCAAAACCTAAACCCTTATTTTGAGGGGGGGGCGTTTTTTTTGGTGCCCTAATTAGGGTTTTGTAAACTTTGTTTTAATTGGATTAGAAACCCTAAGATGCATGCAACTTTATGTGTATATGCGTAACTCTGTTTAATTGCATTAATTGTTAAGTGTAATTTTATATCCATGATTATTACCTGCATGTTTTATCATGGATCTGTTTATTGTATGTCTTTCATGTTTTAAGTGATATACATTAAATATTGATAGATCTTAAATTGGGGAAGACCTCAATTGTTATTATTTAATCAGTTATGTGCTATGTGGTATATATTTAGTTTTGACTTACGCAATCGATGAATCGATGCATGTGGTTCACCTTGTACATAGATGAAAACGGGTGGAAGTCTCAATTAAATATATGCATATTGACAGATATTAAATTGGTTATTAATAAGATTTATCAAAACCGTTTGCATGTGGCTATTTGATGCTATGCATGACTTGTATTTGTTATGTATTCATTGTTTATTTGTTTATTTTTATAAATACTTGCTTGTTTGTGTTTTGTAACAAGGGTATTTTTTAAAAGAAAATAAACTGACCTAAACAATGGTGAAACATGCATTTTTAAGAATAGTAATCATAATCGTTTAATTGATTGATGACTTTGGTACAAATGACTGAAAGGCTCACCCATGAGAATGAACTAATAAAAGGGGTTTAAAGAAGTGCGCACAGTCACACTGAATGGATGTCTAAGGTTGTGCTTTAGCACGTACCTGGTCCTCTGCCCCCTGTAAGTTCGAGTGGAGCTACTTAGTAAGTCATTAAATGTGCAAGCTCATCTTAAGGGCGAAT
This sequence comes from Chrysanthemum seticuspe, assembly GCA_019973895.1. Lineage (NCBI taxonomy): Eukaryota > Viridiplantae > Streptophyta > Magnoliopsida > Asterales > Asteraceae > Chrysanthemum > Chrysanthemum seticuspe. The sequence continues at coordinate 278,491,810 of BPTQ01000008.1, read as the reverse complement.
TCGTGTTGATTCCATGCGCCACTTAGGTGGTAATTATCCGAAACACTAAGTGTTTACACTTATGCAAAAGTACGGTATAATGGATGATAATTAACACTAATTCCTTGATTGGTGAACCCAATACCTCAATTAAAGTTTGATGATGAAAAACTTAAACATTAAAACAAGATATAAATGTTTTAATAAAAACTATGCTACAAAGATGAATGCATGACATCTTTGTACATATTTGATTTTACATCAAAACTATTACCCTTTAAATTTAAGTTATATGCCATCCAACGAAACGGAAACACCTAAGATTACTTTCTATTTGCGTGAGAACGTGATTTAGATCTTAATCAAAGGGTAAAATGTCCACGTGTCGTGAGAACGGGCATGGACGATTTTGCAGTTTCTTAAGTTGGACAACTTAATTGAGTTAGGCGGTGAAAACTGAAAACTCAAGGCATAAGATGGGATAAAACATGTTTACATGGCGATTGATATTGGCTATATGTAAATCCCATAAATCTAGGAATTGCAATTGAAATTGGCAATTGAGCAAATGCTCTACCATTTTGTATAAGGTTCATCACTAACAGATCAACTGATGTGATGAGATTATGACAATTTGGATCCTAGTTTTCAATAAATATTAATTGGTTATATGAATATGAACCTTGGGTATTTAATTGTTTATTGAAAAGGAAAATTATCAAAATACTAATTATGGTTTTTTGAACTTTTTCTGTAGATGGCTCAATCTGATAACACTATGAGCTTACTGAGTGCCGCTTTCAAAGATATGATTGGAAGGGACAAGCTGACTGGCCCTAATTTCAATGATTGGCATCGTTCACTTAGGATCATCCTTCGTGTGGCCAAAAGGGTTGAAATTTTGACTACACCTCTGCCTAGTGCTCCTCTCGACACGGCAACTGCTCTTGAACAAGAGGCATATCGTGTTGAATATGAGAAGCATAATGATGTGGCGTGTCTAATGCTTTCGGGGATGTCTGCTCAATTGCAAAAACAATTTGAGCACTATCCGCCTATGAGCATGCTAGATGAACTCAAACGTATGTTTGAGAAGCCACCAGCAGCTGAACTGTATGAACTTATTGAAAAGGTTCACAGCTGCAGGCAGGAGGTTGGCAAATCTGTCTCCGACCACGTCCTTGAGATGAAACATCACTTGGACCAATTGGAGAAGCTCGGCTGTGGTTACTCGAACGATGTATGTGTCGGACTCATCAATCATTCCCTTAATCAGGAACGATTTGGTGATTTTGTCCGCAATTTTAACATGCATTGCACGGGGAAGACAGTGAATGAGTTACATGCAATGCTTGTAGACTACGAGAAGAGATTGCCAAAGAAGGCTCCTACACCTGCTGTGCTCGCTATACAGGGTGGTAGGGTGAATAAGCCTAAGCCGCAAGCAGATAAGAAAGGGAAAGGAAAAGGAAAGGGGAAACAAGTTGTCATCCCACCAGCTCCTAAGAAGAACCCTGGAAAGAAAAAGGAAAATCCTAAGAAGGATTTGTCTTGCCACCACTGCAACTCACCAGGTCACTGGAAGCGGAACTGTCCAGTTTATCTGAATGAGTGCCTTCAGAATAAAAATAAGATGGTGCCTAGCTCATCAGGTATTTTTATGTTTGAATTATTTTCTTTTCCTCATAAGTTAAATTCCTGGATATATGATACAGGATGTGGTACTCACATCTGTAATACATCGCAGGGACTTAGAGGGGCGAAGAAGCTGACCTGTGGAGAGAGATACTTGTACGTTGGAAATGGAAAGCGTGCAGCTGTCGAAGCCATAGGGACTTTTGATTTAGTGTTGCCTTCGGGCTTAATTTTAGAACTAAATAATTGTCATTATGCACCCTCCATTGTTAGGGGTGTCATTTCAGTTTCTTTGTTAAAAGATATTGGTTTTGTGCACACTTTTACAAGTTATGGAATTTCAGTTTCTTTAAATAATGTTTTTTACTTTAATGCAATTCCTATTCTTGGTGTGTTTGAAATTGATATGGATGGTTGTATATCCAATGAAAATAATTCGTTGTATAGCATTAGCAATAAGAAGAGCAAGTCGAACTGTGACTCTTCTTATCTTTGGCATTGTCGCCTTGCCCATATTGGCAAGAAACGCATGGAAAAGCTGCAACACGATGGGCTTTTACAAACGGTCAATGATGAATCATTTGACAAATGCGAGTCTTGCATTGCTGGGAAGATGACAAGGAAACCTTTTTCACCACAAGTGGAAAGGGCTTCTGATCTACTTGGATTGATACACACTGATGTGTGTGGTCCACTTAGACATGTGTCAAAACGTGGTGCTGTCTACTTCTTAACCTTTACGGATGATTTCAGTCGTTATGGTTATGTTTATTTACTTAAACATAAACATGAAGTCTTTGAAACATTTAAGGTTTTCAAAAGTGAAGTAGAATTACAACTTGGAAAGAAGATTAAAGCTCTTCGATCCGATAGAGGTGGTGAGTATATAAGTCAAGAGTTCAAAGATTACTTAGCTGAGTGTGGAATTATCCAGCAGCTCACATCTCCTTATACTCCACAACAAAATGGTGTATCTGAAAGGAGAAATCGTACCTTACTTGACATGGTACGATCAATGTTTGAACTTACGACTCTACCTTTTACTTTTTGGGATTATGCCCTTGAAACTGCTATTCGCATTTTGAATATGGTTCCAACTAAGAAGGTTGTTAAAACTCCATATGAAATATGGACTGGAAAAGCTCCCAACTTTTCTTACTTAAAGGTCTGGGGATGTGAAGCGTTTGTTAAACGTGACACACCTGATAAGCTCCAAGCCAGATCTGTTAAGTGTATCTTTGTAGGATACCCTAAGGAAACTATGGGTTACTACTTTTACTACCCAGCTGAGAATAAAGTCATCGTGGCTAGGTATGGAGATTTCCTTGAAAGGAATCTCATATCTCAAGAACTCAGTGGGAGAGTATATGATCTGGAATATGATCAAGAAGATACAACACCTTCTGAAACCACTAGCCAACTTCAAGAAGAACCTGAAAGCTTAGGTGCTCCTCCTGAAGTTGTTCCCATTCGTAGGTCTGAAAGGACAATACGTGCACCTGACCGTCTATGTCTTAACGTAGAGGTGGAGGAAAATATGGTTGGGGATCTTAATGAACCTGCCAACTATAAGGCTGCCATGGCTGATCCTGAAAAGGATAAATGGCAGATTGCTATGAATGGGGAAATGCAATCCATGAAAGATAATGATGTCTGGATTGAAGTTGACCTTCCTCCCAAGGCTAAGGTCGTTGGGAGTAAGTGGATCTTCAAAAAGAAAACTGACATGGATGGCAATGTACACACCTACAAGGCTCGTCTGGTGGCTAAAGGTTTTACTCAAACCTATGGCGTTGACTACGAGGAGACATTCTCTCCTGTAGCGGACATAAGAGCTATTAGGATTCTCATAGCTATAGCTGCACACTATGACTATGAGATTTGGCAAATGGATGTCAAAACCGCTTTTCTGAATGGCCGTCTAGATGAAGACATCTATATGGCGCAGCCGGAAGGGTTTGTGAATCCATTATTTCCTAACCGTGTATGCAAGCTTAAGAGGTCCATTTATGGACTGAAGCAAGCATCAAGGCAATGGAATAAAAGATTCGATGGGGAAATCAAAAGTTTTGGATTTACTCAGAATCTTGATGAGCCATGTGTATATCACAAAGCTAGTGGGAGTCGTGTTACTTTCCTTATTCTGTATGTCGATGACATATTAATCATGGGAAATCATATACCAAGTCTAAATGAGGTGAAAGCCTATCTTGGTAAATGTTTTTCGATGAAAGACTTAGGGGAAGCAGCATATATACTCGGAATCAAGATCTACCGGGATAGATCAAGGCGGCTAATTGGTTTAAGCCAAAGTGCTTACATTGACAAAATATTGAAGAGATTCAATATGCAAAATTCCAAGAAGGGATTTTTGCCAATGCAAGTAAATCATGGTTTGAGCAGCCAAGGCTGTGCTTCAACACCTGCAGAGGTGGCGCGTATGAAGAAAGTTCCTTATGCTTCGGCTGTAGGATCTATCATGTATGCGGTACGATGCACAAGGCCTGATGTGGCGTTTGCTCAAAACTTGACCAGTCGGTATCAACAGAATCCGGGTGAAATTCACTGGACTGCTGTTAAGCATATTCTCAAGTACCTTAGGGCTACAAGAGATATGTTCATAGTGTATGGAGGAAATCCAGAAGCAGAACTGTCTGTTACAGGTTACTGCGATGCATCCTGGAAGTGTGACAAAGATGATACGAAGTCTCAAACGGGTTACATTTTTGTCATCAATGGAGGTGCTGTGGATTGGAAGAGTAAGAAACAGACAACACTTGCGATGTCTGCTACAGAAAGTGAGTACATAGCGGCGTCTGAGGCTGCCATGGAAGCTGTTTGGATAAGGAAGTTTGTTTCGGGGCTTTGTGTTATGCCGTCGATTGAACATCCTATTAAAGTGTATTGTGACAATTCAGCTGCAATTACTTTTGCCCATGAACCTGGAGTCATGAAGGGCACCAGACACTATCCTAGACAATATCACTATGTTCGAGAGCAAGTCGAGATAGGTGAAATTGAGTTGCTCAAAGTTCACACAGATGATAACCTAGCAGATCCGTTAACGAAGGCCTTGCCTGGTGAAAAACTTAATCATTTGTCTGATAAGTTTGGACTTCGTTTAGCTAGTAGTTTCATGCCCATCTGTGACTAAGTATTTTAGATAAAAGGATATTGTAAACATTATTATTGAAATGAAATAAAGTATTTTTGTTATGTTTATTATTCATTTATTATAATGTTGTCCTATATTTACATGTTTAAATCCTTGAATAACTTAAGTTATTCTAAATAGTCCGTTGTCAATCAATAACATGGGAATGATATTGAATTAAGACAAATCTGAGTATTAGTTAGAATATACTTGAAAGTATATTGATGCGTAGCATGACTAATTTCAGATGATATTCAATGAATTGAATATAGGACTTATCCCACCCACATGATGATACTTTATGGATCTTTGTCATTAAGTATATCATGGATATTTATCCTCTGACTTGAGATACAAGAGATATGTCATGGATGTAGTGCATTTTTGTGAAGCAATCTAACGCTATACGTAACTGGTAGTTATAAGGGTTGTTTTCAGAAGTGTTGCGAAATTTATGAATCCTGCTTGTAGTCAAAATGGGATTTGTTTCCTTCAAATTCATTTTGAAGTTTAATACTACTGGGCCCCTCGTAGGATTGTTAAGATGTTTGTATGGCCATACCCAAGGTCTTCTGTTCAGAAGAATTGGTAATCTTAATAAATCATAAAACGAGAAACAGAATAGTTAATTAAGAAATGAGTGAGATCCATATTCTTATTAACATGGTATTAGAAACAAAAGGATGAATATGATGATGAATCATCAAACTTGGTTTTTCTCCAGAAAACCATACACGAGTTGTACCGGGGGCATTGGCGTGTTGCTAGACGCTAACCAGTGTCATTTCACGTTTTGTAAACATATCCAAGTGGGAGCTGTTGGAAATGTATATATTTACAAAGATGTGAATGTCCGGATTCGAACTCGTGACCACGGGATTGCACACATTAGCGAATGAGAATTAAAGTTAATAATTAATGTTTATGTTTACGATTAATTATTACACATTAAGTCCGGTTAACGATCGTTATGTATTTAACGGAAAAAATGACTAACGACCGTTAAAATGGAAAAGAGAAGGACTAGAAATGGAAACTTGGGAAAGTTATGGAATGGGCTTGGGGTCCTCTATGGTGGCCGGCCATAGGCCTCTCCAAGGCCCTAATCTCCCCTAACTTGTCCTCTAAGTTTTACTTCTAGTATAAAAGGAGGGGTAGGGTCTAGGGTTTCATTCACACCTTGTGCATTGAATTAGCCCTAGATCTCCTCTCTTCTCTTTCTTTGCATACCTTAGCCGAAAACCCCATTTGTTAGGGAGTTCGGTTTTGTTTTGCATTTACGAGGGCTTGTGTTAAGATCTAGCAATCGCTTGATTCGTTGGTTAATTCGTGTGTACAAGAACGTGGTTGTAAGACATTATTCTTACACCATTTAGTACTTCTTTGGTTTGCTTTGCTCGAGGGTGGTTTTGCTTTGCTCAAGAGATTTGATATTCGCAAGAGGTACGTTACGCATACTTTCAGTTAATTAATTTATTTGTTATGATCTTAAGTCTTCCGCTGTGTACTCTTGATGTCTTTATGTTTTATTTTATTTTATATATCATAAACTCAACAAAATGTTCTTGTCTTTTTATTTTGTTTTGTCTCAAAACAAATGTTTATTTTTGTATTTCAACAAAACAAAATGTTTTTCAAATGTTGAGATAACATATAGATGCAAAATGTAAGGCTCTTACTTTTTTTTTTTTAATTATGTGGTGAAGGAGAGCATTTAATTTGAGATGGAATAATAACTATTTCCTCTCATGTATTTTGAATGTTGTGATATTTTTAACCTTTGTTATGTTAATAGGTGATAATTCAGATCGGAGTTTGGTTGATGAGTTCAATTTGGTGGCTAACTCATAAGAACTTGAACATAGCGCGACTTTTTTTTTTTAATAATTGAGTCACTCACTTAAACTATTGCCCAGGGTTAAGAAAGTTAATCGGGTTGAAAAGTGAACTTATTTTACACATGTAACTCGTTTCACGATTAAGCAATTATAAATAGGATTTTTGACAGTTTAAACAGGTTTTTAGGTCGAGTCGTTCAACCAATCTCAATCTAAATACCGCATGTCTAATCAATGAGTTGAGTGAATTAATCTAAACACACTTTGAAGCATGTTTGGACTCAACCTTAATAGATTTATTTCTGTTAAAAATTTTGGGTCATTTTTCCATTAGTGATACAGATTGAAACCCTAGTTAATGCACAAGAGCTAATAATATCCTATAAAATAAAGAATTATTAGTCATATCATCATGAACAAGATAAACATTGTGAAAGGTACATTGTGAAATAAATTTGGTAACTTACATAATCTTTTGTAAAAAATAAAGCCTGAGATTTATTGTTTTATAACATATAAAAATATTGCAATGATTGTTTATGAACGTTGGATATATTCATAATGGAAGATCATAAAAGGTGATGATGGGTCACTTCAAACTGTAAAAAAGAATAAAAATGAGAGGTGGAGTGAAAGGTAGAAGAAAACTTTAAGAGTTAAAAAAAGAAAGAAAAAAAAAAGAAAAGAAAAAGAAGTTTTTGTTATTAGTACCTTTTTAAATTGCAAGTAATACTTCTTTAAGTACCTTTTTAAATTGCAAGTAATACTTCTTTGAATATTTTTTATTATTAATATTTTTATTATAAAACTTCGAAAAAAATGACGAAAAATATAAAGTTTGATAATTCAAATGTAATAAAACATACAAAATACGGAGTAAAAAATCATAAAAAACTATTTGTTTAGTTAATAAAGTCGGTAAAACTGTTAAAAAAATGCAGTATATAAATTATAAAATTTGACAAATCAAAAATGATAAATGATAAGAAAACATGGAAAAAAAATTTAAAAAACTGTCTATACTGTGAATAAAATGGACAGTAAAGGGTATTACTTGTTTTTAGACTATGTTTATCAACAATCTATCACGACCCAATCTCTACTAAAATATTATTTTTTTTTTCTCCTACACAAACAATCTATACCTTTTTACCAACAACCCAACCCAACCTATACATACAACCAATACATACAACCAATCTATTCTTTAGGAAAAATGAAAAATAAAGCAAATAGCCATTCAATAGCCGTCATGTGGCAGATTAGAGGTTGGCAATCTATATTGCCATGTGACCTTGGTCATGGGAGGATTTGAGAATTTTAATTAAAATATTATTATTTGTGTATAATATATGCAACCGGTTGGGTTGTCAATCCATTGATAAACATAGTCTTATAAGACAGGGTTACCAATAGTATCACTTATAAATAAAAAAAAATGAGTGTAAAAGTGAAAAATAGGAAAATTAGAGAGAAGGGGAAAAAGAGGCAATAATGAAGGGTAGAAGGGGTTTTGTGGGATGGGACCCAATTTTGCAGGGCGTGGGTGAGAACTCGTAACGTGACTTTGTCGGATTTTTTGTCCATTCATTCATAATTTTTTCACCATTTAGGTTTTTTACTTTTTGTATTACTACACTATTTATTTAGGTTACCTAATCTTTGTTAAAAAAAATAATTAATAATTATTTATATACAAGTTTATCTTCAAGATGACGTGTTTCAGAGACGTAAATGGGTCAAAAAGTTGAGGTTTTCAGTTTTTGACTAGGGTTACATTGATTCATCTAACGCATCTTTCTTTTTCCTTGTATAAATAATTAATTTGTATAAGCAAACACGTTTTGTCCAATTCCCCCACACCTTTTTATTTGAAGGAAAAAAAATGTAGAGAGAAGTATAGAAAACGATAGGGAAGGAAAACAAAGAATGTTTAAAATGATGATTTTAAATCGGGGTTGTCGTGGATCGCTTGTATACGTTAATACTGTATGTGTTGTAAGATTATATTTTTGACGAGAAGAAAGGAACTTAACCGGTATATTTTTAACTTGGCTTATGAATTGACGGCTTAAAAACAGTAAACGATCCAATTTTTTAACTATTTTGTCAGCTTGGTCTACATGGGTTCATACCGGTGTGAAGTCACCACTTAAGATGGAACTAACATTTATCTTTTGGAGATACAGAAAACGGGAGAATGTGAATTGTTACTTGTTTCTAGGAAGTGCGCCAATTGTAAACAAAGAAGCGACATTTTTATCCATAAGATCTAAACATGAACGAAGCATGTGACTGTTAGAAAAGTAGAAGAGAAAACAATTATTATTGAACTACCAAACCGCCTATTTCCTAAATAAGACACATATAAACTTACACAAAATCGTTGTTTTTTAATTTGTCGTTGATATTATATAATTGCAAGTGAGCAGCGAAGCTTGATCCGCTTTGGTAATATCCGGACAACTTCATAACGAAACCTTACTTCAAACGTCATACAACTTTATATCGATTTCTTCCATCCGCGTTGACCGAACATTATTATGTCGTGTCGACATTTCTTGCTTAAGTTGAACACAAAAAAAGAGATCATTCTATTAAACTGTACCAAGAATAAATATTGTTCGGCTCAGATATTGTATTAGGTACAAAATGCAGTTAAAGTTTTGAAATATGTCTTCACTAACTCTCATGTGTATTGGAACATGGACGTATCTTTTTAATCTTGAACAAACATTCGCACGAACTTCTTCCTCTATTTCAGGACCTTAATCTGCCCCATATAATAACCTAATGTCCATTAGGATCATAAGCCAATTTAGCAGCCTAAGTGACGGGTAACGCATGTCTAGGAGACAAGGGAAAGGAAGGAGTTTTAATTTTTGAAAATTTTGTGTATTAGTGTGTTTATTTTGAGATTAAATGTAAAATTGACGGGTCGGTTGGGCGTTTTTATGCACACATCTAAAAATAAAATTTGTAAGCTTTTTTATGAAAAATATTACGAAAATAAGTTTAATGATATTATAATGTATTTATTTAATGCGAACCATAACTAGTTTGGTGTCGGTACGCGTTCTGGCTCGTTTTTTCACAGTAAGCAAGATAACTTCTTATTTTTTAGTTAAATAAGCTCGTAAATGTTTGAAAAGTAATATTTCAGGTTTTCTGATTAAATAAATAGTCTTAAAATTTACCGTTTGTCACAGCCTCTCCGGGCTAGAATAATTTCGTCCTCGAAATTCAGTTTGTGTCACTCGATGGTGGTGAGGTATCGGAGAAAAGATGAGGGTACTTGTTACGGATCTCATCTTCATGTTCACATGTGAACTCTGGACCTCTTCTGGAGTTTCATCGAACCTTCACAATCGGGATACGACTTTGCTTCAACCGCTTGACCTCCCGGTCAATAATTTCTATCGGTTCTTTAATGAAGTGTAGTTTGTCGTTGATTTGAATTTCATCTAGCGGAATAACAAGTGTTTCATCAGACAAACACTTCTTCAGGTTACAGATGTGGAAGAAATTGTACACACTGCTCAGTTCTTGAGGTAGCTCGATTCGGTAAGCTACTGGTCCTACTCTTGCCAGAATCTTGAAAGGTCCAATGTATCTAGCATTCAATTTCCCTCGTTTTCAAAAATGTATCACGCCCTTCCACGGCGAAACCTTTAACAAAACCTTATATGCGACTTGTAATTAGAGGGGTTTACGCCTTTTATCAGCATAACTCTTTTGTCGGTCACGTGCAGCTTGCCATCTGCTTCAGATCTGCATGATCTTCTCAGTTGTCTCATGAATGATCTCTGGGTCGATGAGTTGGCTATCTCCAACCTTGGTCCAACAGACGGGTGATCGGCACTTTCATCCGTAAAGTGCCTCAAAATGTGCAACCTTGATACTAGTGTGATAACTGTTGTTGTAGGAGAATTCGGCCAATGGTAACTATCTGTCCCAACCATTTCTGAAATCAATTATGCATACACGTAGCATATCCTCTAATGTCTGGATGGTCCTTTCACTTTGACATCCAGTCTAGGAATGGTAGGCAATGCTCATATCTATCTGAGTTCCCAAAACTTTCTAAAGTGATTTCCAGAATTTGGATGTGAAACGGCTATCATGATCTGAAATGATGAAGATCGGCACTCCATGCCGTGAAACTACTTCTTTCAGGTATAACCGTGTAAGTTTGTCCATGCTTTCGGTTTTTTTGATCGGTAAGAAGTATGCAGACTTAGTAAGACGAAAAACGATTACCCAAATCGTATCATAGCCACTTGACATCTTTGGTAGCTTAGCAATGAAGTCCATGGTTATACGTTCCCATTTCCAGTGTAGCATCTCGGCTTGTACCAGCAAACCCGATGGTTTCTGGTGTTTAGCCTTAATCTTATAACACATTAGGCATTTACTAACATAGGTGGCAATCTCGGCCTTCATATTGGGCCACCAATAGAGCTTCTTGAGATCGAGATACATCTTATCAGATCCTGGGTGAGTTATGCGACTAGTGCATAACCAAATCCCGTAATCCTCCGTAAAGTGATAACCAGCTTCTACCCTGGAAGCATAGGGTTCCATATGAACGCTTCTTAAACTTCTTCTCTATCATGCCATATAGGTTCTCGTTCTTGACGTTTTCTTCCTTGACTGCTTTAGAATCCTGACATCCCAGTGACAGTTTAGGATATTGATTACGTGGTTGAATCTCCCATTACGCCTCAAGGATTTACGAAGGTAGAGATGAAATAATGGTCATCCCTAAAACTCTAACTCTTAAGGGTTTAGCTCGTTCCTTTCTGCTAAGAGCATCTTCCACAATTTTTGCTTTCCCAGGGTGATAACGGTTTTCATAATTGTAATCACTGAGCAGTTTTAACCATTGACGTTGTCTCATGTTCAGCCCTTTCTGGTCTATAATGTATTGCATGCTTTTGTGATCCATATTCATGGTACACTTCGTGCCATACGGATAGGTTTCTCAAAATTCTAAGGGCGAATACTACTGCTCCTAATTCCAAGTCATGGATGTGTAGTTTTTCTCATGAGTCTTAAGTTGACGAGAGGAGTAAGCTATAACTTTCTGCCTCTGCATCAATATTTCTCCCAATCTCTTATGAGAAACATCACAGTAAATTACAAAGTCGTCGCTTCCTTCTGGTAAGGCCAAATAGGCACACTACAAAGTTTCTGTTTCAGCAGTTGAAATGTTGTTTCTTCTTCTTTATCCCAATCGAACTTCATGCTCTTTTGAGTCAACTTGGTCAAAGGCTTTGCTATCTTAGAAAAACCTTCAATGAATCTTCGGTAATAACCATCATGTCATAAGAATTGGCGTATCTTGGTTAGGGTTATAGGCGTCGCCCAATCCTTGATAGACTCAATCTTGGTGGGATCAACATGAATACCCTGGCTATCAATCACGTGACCAAGAAATTGTACCATTGAGATCCAAAACTCACACTCAAAGAACTTGTCGTACAATTCCTCCTTCTTAAGTAACTCTAAGATTAACTTAAGGTATTTCTCGTGTTCTTACTTGTTCTTGGATTAGATTAACCTATCTAAGTACGGTTTGCACACCAGGTTCATGAGGTCCATGAATATCGTCAGGGCGTTGGTCAAACCAAAGGGCATAACATGGAACTCATAGTGACCATAACGAGTCATAAATGTCATCTTTGGAATATCCTCCTCTTGAACTCTGAGTTGATGGCATCTTCACCACAGGTCGATTTTAGAGTACATACTAGAACCTTGTAGTTGATCGAATAGGTCGTCGATCCTTGGGAGTGGGTATCGATTCTTCACGATCAGCTTGCTTAACTCTCTATAGTCGATGCAAATCCTAATTGATTTGTCCTTCTTCATGAAAAATAGGACCAGAGCTCCCCAAGGTGAGGAACTTGGTTTGATGAATCCTTTCTTTGAGAGTTCTCATAACTGATTAGACAGTTCTTGCAGTTCTGAAGGAGCTAGTCTATAAGGTGATCGTGCCATATGTGCAACGCCCGGCACTAAGTCGATCTGGAATTCGACTTGTCGAGCTGGCAAAAGACCAGGCAAGTCTTCGGGAAATACTTCCAAAAATTCCCGCACAACAAGTACGTCTTCTAGACGCTTCTCTTCCGAATCCTTCTCTTTCTTCTCAGTGACATGTGCTAGGAAGAGGTGACATACTCTCTGTATATACTTATGGGTTTTGGTGCAAGATATGATGCTCAATCTGGACGCACTCCTAATGTCGTTCCTATCTCTTTGGATCATCAGGATCTCATTACCGAAGGGTACACGAATAATCTTCTCATCACAAATGATAATGGCATGGTATTTCAATAGTCAATCCATACCGATAATGAAGTCAAAGCTACCCAGTTCTACAGACATTAGGTCGATGTTAAACGGGTGATTTAGTAAATTTAGGGTATAACCTCAAATTATGGTGTCTACTTTTTCCATGTTACCATTAGCTAATTTCACATCATAACTAATGTCTAAAGGAGTTGGTGTGATGTCATATAAGGGACTAAATATAGTTGATACAAAACTTCTATCAACACCTGTATCAAATAAAATAAAAGCATAGCAATTATTGAGGAGAAACTTACCAGTAATAGCATTCAGGTCCTCAATAGCTTCTTTTCCTCCCACGACATAGACCCTTCCACGGGCTCCTCCTCAGTTTCCTTGAGCTCCTCCAGTACCTTGGTTTCCCCCATTACCATGGTTCTTTGTATTTTGGCACTCACTCTTGTAGTGCCCTTTCTCACCACATCCAAAGCAAGTTACTGTAGCACTCTGATTTGTTGCTGGGGCCCTTTAAGCTGTTGCGATGACAGGAGTCCTGCAATCCCTACTCACATGTCTAACTCTCTGACAGTTGCAGCATTTCACAATACAAGGCCCATTGTGATGTAGTTTGCAACGGTTGTATAGAGGTAGATTCACGACATAAACCTTCTTGTCACTAGGCCCAGCAGTGTAGACCTTGTCAACATTCTATTTCTTGAAGGGTTACTAAACAGTGTTGTTTCCCTGGTTGTTCTCCCACTTCCTCTTATTCTCAGCACCCTTTGTAGCCATGGATCGAACCACTTGATCCATCAAGTTGCGCGGCATCCTGATCATTTCGTGTAGCCTTGTGGGTTTGGATGAGGTCAGATTCCCATGAATGCTATCAAGGAGTTCCCAAATGTACCTCTCGATCTTCTGCTCCTCAGTAAAAACCATTCTTGGATAAAGTAAACACAACTCTTGGAAAAGCTTAGTATAGCTCACAATGTCGACACCCTTGACAACACGATGGTATAGCTCATTCTCCAGATGCTGAATTTCGTTCCTAGGGAAGTACTTATCAATCATCATCTTCTTCAAATCATCCCAACTAGTCTCGTATGCCGCATTAATGCCAATAGGTTGAACATGTGCATTCCACCATGTTAGAGCATTGTCCAGCATGGTGTGACTGACATACTTCACATGACAGTCAGTGACACAGTAGCTAATGCATAACACATATTCCATTTGCTCGAACCATCTAGTCAACCCCACAGTACCTTCAGTTCCGCTGAAATTTTAGGGTTTGCAAGCTAAGAACTCCTTGTACGTACACCCTCTAGATACGTTTTGAGTTGCCTACTCAACTCCGCCTCCTACATTGTTGATGTTCTCTTGGTTTGCATCATTCCCGCTATTTCGCTTGGCCTCATGGTTGGCCATGGCCTCTGTCACTTGTTGTGCTACAAGACGGGCAAGGTCTTCGTTGCTTTTAGATTGTCGAGTATTTGGCATTCTCTTCTAGATTACAAAGGATAACAACACATGGTAAGGTTTCGTATACGAATATCATCACCATATCCATCGATACAATCATAAGATGTAGAGCATAAAAGGAAAATCAACAACAACAGCAATAGATCAACATTACAACATAGCCATATTATAACAAACAAACATAAATTATTACTTGTTAGTTGTTACATCGTTCTGACAAAGTACAAGTTTCTCGTTAATCTAATACTAACTGAGAACTCCTTAGTTTAGTAGCTACAATACCTAACTAGCTATGTCTGACACTAATCTATCTCTTTAACTGCCTAAGCCTTTGCTTAACCTCCACCAGTCGGATCTCAACATCCACAGATCGTCTTCTCAAAGCCTAAATCTCCGAACGATGTATGAGACGCGCCTACTGCAACTCTACAAACCTGGGAATCTAGTGCCAAAATCCTACACCACATGATCCTAGCCGCATCTCAAGCCACCCAAGATGTGTGCTCGAGTCCCTCAGCCCTAATGCGCAATGTAGTCAACTCCTGACCAGCCATTATAGATCTATCATACAAAGTACCGAAGCCGTGCTCATATGCCTCAAAGTGCTCAGGTGTTAAAGCATCCAAATGATCACTGTGGAGGTTAATGATACTGGCATGACGCTTGAGCTACATCCTAATCTGAGTGAGATCATCCTCCTCTAGTGCTGCTGGTGAAGCAGGTGCTGCAGGAACGGGGGTAGTTGCTACTAATGTGGGGCTGGAACTCTCACTGGCAACATAAGTGCAATAGATGCACTCGATGTCTCTAAATACGGCATCCTTAGCCGGTGTATCCTGTTACTGATCTTGAGCTGCTCTCGAGCTCTGCCCGACCTCATAAGTATTCAGGACATCATCAATGCCGAACTCTAAAGCACGAACTCTAGCAGCTCTCAATCCGAGTCTAAGTGGTGCCTCTGTAGTTGTAAGCTCAGTTAGGTACTCCACTGCTGATCGGCTGCTAGGACAAGCGTGGTATCCTCTGTCTCAGCCTTTGATGATGTCTCAACTGCCCTTCTAAGCATCTTTCAAGAAGGTAAGCGGGTACAGGAAAGTGGTGGTGATGAAGATGATGATGTTGCTAGAGATGGGGTCTCTTAGGATGATCAGTGTCTCTTATGTAGTGATGAAAGTGGTGATGAGGATGGTGATGAGTGAGGATGGTGGTGAGGATGGTGATGGTGCGGGGAGTCTGGTGGTGTGCAGAAAAGAGCATACCTCTGCATGTGGAGAAGCAGATATTGTGGGTGTACTGTCATCCGTGCAGTAGTACAGCGGCGGATGACGGGTGAGGTAGATACGGGCTCAGTGGATGGAGTAGTGACTGTCTAACATGGTGGTGATGCTGTGGGTGTTGTCTCTTGAGACTCTGGAGTAATCGATGAAGAGACTGGAGCCTGGCCAGTGGTTGTTATGCTATCTGAGTGAGTGTCAGAATGGGCAGGAGTGTGGGAAGAAGACATAGCTCTGACAAGTATGGTATGTGTATAAGTATCTTACATATAGAAAATAGTATAAATCTGTACATACGTAATAAGCAAGTATAAACACGTAGTATCAGCAAGTAAGGCAGGCACATGTAGTAGTGGTCATGATGCAATGTTATAGTATAATGTGGTTATAGTCAAGGTCCTATATGCAATCTAGCTCTCTATAACCGAGGCTCTGATACTAATCTATAACACACCCAGATCAGTGCAACAGAAAGGTAACTGGGGGTGTTACAAAAGTCTAAAATGAAAGTCTAGCAAGGAAGTTTAGCAGGAAAGTCTAGCAAGGAAGTTTAGCAGGAAAGTCTAGCAAGATTTTCTTAAGAAATTGTAAGAGTGGCATTTAGGAAATAGCGGGTGAAAAAGTCTCTTAACTTTGATCTCGCAAGAAAAGGCTCTTAAGAAAAGTATCTTAAGAAAGTCTCTTATAAAACCATTTTCTTGCAAGACTTCACAACCTCTCGCAAGCCTTCACAACCTTTCGCAAGACTTCAAAAATATTTCTTAAGAACGAGATTAAAGTCATAATTTGTAACGTTTTAAGCTCATTTTTTTGGCGAAATTCAACAATAAAACATGTAAACTACCATAAAAATGTAAAGTTTTTGGAATTTACACTTAAAAGTATGTACTTTTTGATCTTTTTAGCATAGAACTTAAAAATGAAAATACGAGTGTAAAAAGCTTAAAGAAACTATGATTTTTATAAGTCTTTTTGCACAGACAAGTTCTAAAACACTAAAAAAGCATCACAAACATTTTCTTATGAAGATTGAAGTGTAAGAACTAGCAATAAAAAATAAAAACGTGCATATAGAAGCTTTTGTACTCGATAAGTTTAAAACACAATTTTTTTCAAAAACAAACAAGCAAAAATCGTAAATAGAGAGTTAGGCAGCTTAAAGAGCTCCTCAAAGGGCTAGTTCCTAATCTGTTTTGAGGACCCCTAAGACTTTGGTTCCTGTGTTTCCTAGTCTATATAGGTCCAATCTCATCTGCTAGCGCTTCTTCGTTGCTTGGTTGGGACACATTCATCGATTTCTTTTCATTCATCCTGGGCTTGCAAGTGACTTATCTCTTTTGGCCGTTCATGAGTGGGTGGTCCCTAAACCAAGGAACGGGAGTGGGTGGTCCCTAAGAACAACAAAAAAGAAGAACTGGTTCAACCAGATACGAGTGATGGAACCAGTGTTGATCAAAGATATGCGTCGAGTGCCATGAATGACTATAAGTTGATAGAGTCGTTTTGAAGCTCATGATACCACTGTTACAAGCATTAAGAAACACTCCAAAAACATTCAGGAGGTCGTGAAGACTCAAAATAAGAGTATTTCATTTTAGAGAGAGAGAGACATGTGTGTTTATTACAGAAAAGAGGGAGAAAACAAGAGTTACACATACAACTACACAAGAGCCTCACCCCTCAAGTGAAGTATTGGGGGGAGGGGGTATATATTGACCTAAACACACCTAACTTATTACAATTGTCATATCTAGTCCTTGAGTGTTTGGCTAATAATAACTAAATATAATTTCGTAAATGTCGTCACATTTTAAGGCTAACAATATATATGCGATGTTGTAGTTACAAATTTATGGTCTGTGGTTGCTTATATTTTGTATATATGGTTGTTCTTAAGTTTTCTTAGATTGTTCCTTGCCTCACACTGATGAAGGAAGATTGGTTACCTCATATATACTGGTGCGCTGATATCGTTGTATTTCTTGGTGGGTTTTCTACTAAGTTGCCACAAAATTTTAGAGGCTAGTTGCATGCTTAACACCTGTTTTGCATTATCAATATGATTAACAATATATTTTACAAGTAAAAGTTTTAATGGGGATTTTCAAAAATAGTCAGTTATTTGTCTTCCCATGCAATCTCCATCTTGCCATTGACGAAAAGAATTTCGAAGCTTCCTTTAGAGTGGTTTTATATATATATATATATATATATATATATATATATATATATATATATATATATATATTATATATATATATATATATATATATATATATATATATATATATCTATACTACATTATAAAGGATTTGGGACTTCCTATAAAAGGAAGTCTTAAAATTTTAAGACAAAAAACATTACTATAAAAGGAAAATTAAAAAATTAATTTAAAATTTGAAAATTTAAGTCTCATTTAAACCATATAGTAACCCCCCCTCCAATAATGATATATTTTTAATAGAATTGTTTATAAGAAAAGCTCACTAAACTTATAACCACTCATCTAATGCTAAAATTTGAAAAATAAAAGTGCTAACTATTTATGCTATTAATAATTTAGACGTTCTACTTGTGAAAAACATATATCTACTACGTTATAAAGTACTTGGGGCATGCTAAATAAGGAAGGTTTAAAATAAAAAAACATTTGCTCGCCACAAAAATAGGTCACTGGGTACCCGCCGCCGCATTGCGCGGGTACCCTTCTAGTATATATATATATATATATATATATATATATATATATATATATATATTGTTGGTTTGTTGGAGTTTAAAACATGCGTAAACAACTAAAAGTGTGTGAGCCTATGGGGGCACACACGATAAACACGAGAGTACGTGTCGAACGTATAAATACTTGAATACGTATACCCGTTTATGCATGAACTTGACCCGATATTTTGTACGACCCATGGATAGTTTACTTATTGGACTTGGGTCGAATTTGGAGTGCCTTGGGCCTTAGGATCCAAACGATCGGGCAAGGGAGGTGTTTGGGTTTCTTTGCTTGTTGATTGGCTCCCAAACCGTCAAGTTTTGTCACACAAGCTGACCACTTGTGAATGGTCAACCGTAACAAACTTCAAACAGTCTAGAACTAATGCAATGAAGATCAAGAGGAGTATAGTGTTTCCCCAGGTCGTTATGTCCCAACGAGCTGTGCGATGAATAATCAAACGAATAGTGATCGAAAGAATTTGAACGGGAAAAAGGGTTGTGATTGATTATACTTAAAGAAAAAGATTACAAATTACAGGGGCTTAAATGCAAATTAAAAAAAATTAAAAAGATAATTTATATTAAATAAACGCTATCACTATTTTTAAAATCTAATGTTTTTGATTTTTCTTTTTAAATTAAAAACTACGTAACGTACAAAAGAAAATGTGAAACTGAAACAATATTAATCCTAAAAATATAAAAATGACATTTTTACAAACTTAATGATAAGAGAAAATTTTTAGAAAAATAAAATTATTTTTATTACTATTTATCTAATTATTATTAATTAAAAACTATTTTTACTTATTTAATAATACCCTAAAATACAAGAAAATATGAAATAAAGCTAGAAAAATGAAATTATGACTTAGAAAAATCTAAAATAACTAAAGAGAATTTTCAAAACTAATTTTGTATTTTTCTGATTATATTTCTATTTTCTATGAATTAAAAACTATTTACAACTAATTAAATTGCTAAAAATTACAAATTAAACTATGAAAAATCTGGAAAAATATTTTTTTGACTTTTTATATTTATATTAACCTAGGAAAAATGAAAACTTATTTTTTTGAAGTTTTTCTGATTTAATTGTATTAAAAGCTAATTAAAAAGGCTTAAAAACTGTTTTAAATGAAGAAAAATAGCAAACAGAACTAGAAAAATCTGAAAAATTCAAGAAAAGTCTAAAATAATATTCTAAATCTGAGAAAAATATAAAAATAGTGGCTTAAGTGTGAGAATATGGAACTGCAGTGAGAAGTGCTTATAAATAAGCACTCAAAATAAGCTAGAGGCACCAAATCAACACCAAATGAACACAGAAGCTAAAGTATGCTACAACTACTTAAAAGCAACCAATAACAACTGGCCTAAACCTCTTAAGTGCTAACTAAACAGATTTGATCTTTTGAAATCAAGTGCTTAAAACAGATTTTAACTACCACTTTGTAGCTTGAAAATAAGCTACTCAATAAGCAGAAACTCAAAACCAGAAGTTGGAATCTAAAGGAGACCTGGCTAGGAACTTAAAAACCAAAAACTAGACCAAGATGAACTCCAATGAGCTTGAGACAAGCTTCTGCACAACACCTGTGCACACTCAGTATACACTGAGTGTGTACAGGGGACTTATGACCATATTGACAAGCTGTTTTGAAGCTTGTAGAAAATTACTAAAATTCAACTAAAATCATTTATCAAACCTTGACCAACTGATCTTGTAAAACCCAAAATTTCACTTAAATTGATCCAAGAATGAATCCATTAAAAATCACCCAAGTTGGGTGAAAACTGAGTTTTTTCATTTTTGACTTTTGACAACAGTTGGTTATTTGACTTTTGTGAGATTGTGAGCTTATAAAATGGAATGAAACTGATGTATTATGACAAAATGAATCCAAATCAAGCTAACTGAACTACTTCTATTCCTCTATGCAAAATATGGATAGTGAATGCAGATGAATTTTGATGACTGAAATGAGTTTCTCAAGCCTATGTAAACCTAAAGCAATGAAACTTAACACCTAAACCAATCTCACACTCAGATTATAAGCAGATCCAAACACTAAGTTTCCAACTGATTTCCAATATCCTCTATCCCATATTCAACTTTAAATCAAAGCAGTGGTGAACAAAAGTCTAATTATCCAAATATTAACTAACTAATGAACTAACAATGATTATAACAACAGATTAAAATTATACTAACTTTTGCAATGTAACAGTAATGAAAAGAGCAATATGAAAACTGATTTTAGACACTTACAGGTGTCTAGCCAAATTGTAGCTTGAACCCAAACCATACCTACACTAATTTAAGCTAATCCTACCCATTCCAAGCTCTGCATCAACCAAATTTCATAACCAAGTCCATTTGATGCTTCAGTTTGACTTTTGTTGACCAACATGATATTTTGCTTAAAACTTATTTATAAGCTTACCAAAAGCTATGGACAGCTTAAATAAGCTTATTTGGATTTAAAACTAAGCTACTAGAAGCCTGAATTTAAGAACATGAAACTGAATTTTTCAACAGTAAACACAAAAACATGAAACTTAGTTAAACTTTTGATAGATACTTGAAAGTAGCTTACAATGATATAATAGCTTAAGTTTGATACAAGGAAGATTAAAAGTACAATTTTCGAACTTAATTAAAACTTAAATATTAAAACGACATTCATGAAATTTTAAAACTAAAAGACTACTCTCCTTCTTGCTTCTCTATCTTCTCTTTTTATATAAAAGGCATCCCACTTGACTTCTGAGCAAATCCCACATGCATTTGCAGCCCTTGGATCAATTGAGGAGATATTGGCCGTTTGATTGAATTTTGGCGCCAAAGGTGAGATATCAGTTGGGGTTGAGTGCAAGGGGGAAGGAAGCAATTAATGTTTCTTGTTTGGTTGGTGAGGTGGAGGGGACATGGTGTGGAGTATGTGATGTGGAGGAGAGGGGTGAGGTTGAGTGTTTGCAGGTGAGCAGGTGAGGGAGGAGACTTGGAGGGAAATGGGTGATAAGGTTGACCGGTTTGACTTGGGGTGTTATATGAAAGGGGGTCCAAAGGTATACATGGCAGGGGGTCAAAAAGGTTATGGCAGGGGCCAAAGGATACAAAGGGTTCAAGGGCTTGTATTAAATAACAAGGACTTGTTTTGCAATTTCTGATATTTGGAGGACCAAAGCTGCCAATTTCTCAAAGTTGTTTCAAGGGACCAAAAATGACAAGCTTCAATAGTACAAGGACCAAAATAGACATTTTCAAACTTCCAAGGACTATTTTTGCCAAATTTGAAACTTGAAGGACCAAACTTGTAATTTCTCAAAACTTTTGACATTTTTCATCAAAGGACTAATTTTGACAACTTATGATTTTAAAAGGACCTTTGGTGATTTTTTTTTGAAATAAGTGCTCAGGGACTATTTCTGACAACTTTTGAAACTTGGGGGACTGAAAACTGCCAATTATGCAAACTTAGCTCATTTTTCATCTGATTTTAAACATTTTGCATCTGAAACATATAAAATGCAATTTTGAGATATTTTCAGTATTTTGATGCATTTCTGAGCATTTTTAAGTGTTTTGCAGTTCAGATTTAACCAAAAATGATGAGTATTTACACACTCATCACTTGTCGATCAAGCCATAGCCCAAGACAAAGAGGAGGTTTGTTTTGCTATAAAAACAAACGCACCCCTCTTCCATTCATACGCATAATATTATCCCTAAAGCCTAAAAACATCCGATCCACTTTTGTTCTAAAACTCAGTCGATTAGTTCCTCTAGTCGATTAGGGTTTTGATTTGGTTTTGGTTCGTGTAATTCCTAAACTTGCATCGTACGTTTGATCCAAGTGGTGTTAGGTATTTGGTGCTTGTTCTTGTGTTTCCTAGTCGACAATAGCAACAACAACAAGCGGGAGGTTTCTGTGTTTGAGGTTCTCGGACAAAACAGAAAAATATATCGGACAATTACTGTCCGATATCGAGTAAAGAAGCAAAACAACTTCTTGGCTGTTGTGATCTCGGGCAGAAGCAAGACGTGTTCTTGGGGGTTTTCTTGTTCGTGATATTCAAGTGATTTCAAGCGGTTGATTGTTTAACGTTCTCGACTAGCTCTTATCGAACGTGCTTGGTTTACGTGTTTGCGTGTGATACTCGTAGAGGTATCTACTTTAGATACTTGGGGTTTCTTTTGGTTTTCTTGTTCGTAACTTGCGTGCAATATTAGCCAAAGGTTTGTTTTTCTATTTACCTTTTATTCCTTATTGTTTATTAAATACGCGTTTACCTAATTGCTTTAACTAGATTCAATTCCGCTGCGTACTCGTTTGCGCTACTTGGCTAACTAGGTCACAAAATCCCAACATATGTGTGTGTGTGTGTTTTGATTAGTGGTTGTCGGGCTGTGATGATTTTGTCGCCCGCTAAGTCTTAATTTTTGCATGACAAAAGTTGAAAGACATAAAATGCAACCAAGTTTGGCAGCTAATACGATATCTAAGGCAAGACATAAATATTTTTCTTTTTGTATTTAGGCTATCTGAGGAATGTCAATTGGACATGATAATGTCGGCGTGCGGAGGATGGGGAGAATTTATGTGAAGGCTCTCTACGATACACGCAAGGAGAAGTTTTGTTATGAAGAAACATTCAACTGACCCGTTGTACAAAAAGTGCTCCTTGTAGGCATCATATAAAACCTTCATATCAATTTCTCCCATCCTCCTCAACTCAATATTATTTTGTCCACTTGAGTACTTGACATATTGTAAATGCCCTGAATACAAAATGATCAATTTTCACAGTTAAATGTTGCTTGATTGGGAGGAGATCCTGACATAGATTCTACTCTGAAAAGAGGATAAAAATTTAAATAGTTTGGGTTTGTGTCCTAACCTGCTATAACAACTCAGGTATTCCAAAATTTATTCATTTACTACTATTTCGTTTATTATTTTGTGGTGTCCGCCGTGAATAAATATATAAATGTTGATGCTTTATTAAAAAATTTAATCAATTTGAGATAGATGTGTGATTTTAATGTTTTAAAAAATACTTATTTAATTTTCCTTTTCTTTTTTTCCCCTAAGAGCACAAGGTGCCATGACAAGGTTGAATTACTCATTCGGGGCCTACAGGTGCCACATCACTATAAAAAAAACTTTCACAACTAACCCTCCTCACTCATAACTAATCTCAAATTACTCATTCGGGGCCGGCCACTTACAACTTTATTTATTTTATTCAAATTTCCAAATAAACATTAAAAATAAAAATACAATACAACACAATAAAAAACATACGAAACGTAAAATAAGGATGCGATAAAAAAACATACGCAACTTAAGAAATACATCAAATTATAACGAAACTAATTATTTGGATTTTGTTGTTGAAATTGTTCCCATTGATGTTGTTGCCAAACATGCTCGATGAGACATCGTTGAAGCTTTGCGTATTTGCGTTTATCATGTAGTTCTTTGGCTTTTCTTCTTTGCACTGCGCAACGGTCAATCCATATCTGTTGTAAATTTGGTTGCGGAGAAATATACGTTTCGCTAACTTCGGATATCGCAAATTGTTGATCTTTCAAAATCACTTTATGCATTATGATGCACGAGTACATGATTCTCCGTAACTTTCCCACAGTAAATGCACGCGCCGGTTGGGCAATGATATGCCAACGTCCTTGGAGGACACCAAAAGCTCTTTCGTTATCTTTTCGAGCACTTTCTTATTTCGCTTTGAATACGACATTTTTTGGGTTACTTGCAACCGTAAATGATTTGACAAAAGATGCCCACTCTGGATAAATTCCTTCAGCTAGATAATACCCATGGTTAAATTTACGCCCGTATACTTCAAACGGAACCTCAGGGGCGATGTCATCAAGCAGATCGTCGAATAACAGAGAATTTTTTAAAACGATAAGATCGTTATTCGCACCCGCCACCCCAAAAAATGCATGCCAAATTCACAAATCGTATGAAGCAACGACTTCAAGCATTATAGGAGGATACTTTTTATCACCTTTGTGAAATTGGCCTTGCCATTCTTTCGGACAATTTTTCCATTCCCAGTGCATACAATCGATGCTTCACAACATTCCCGGTATCTTATGAACCATGTTATGTGCGTTGTATAAGTTGCGAATGTCATTCTCATCTGGTTTTCTTAAAAACTCCTTCGCATACAAATGGATTATGCACATAGTAAAAAAAATCCAAGCAATCACGTGCACAATCACGTGCATCAACTGATATCCTGTAAGCCAATTGGCGTAGGGTACATGTGTATTTCATAATCACACTAAAACTCATTACACATTTACCATCAGGTCGGACTCTAAAGAAATCAAAATGCTTGGGAAGAAGATGATGATTTTCAACATATGTTTCAATACCTTGTACTATTTCTAAAAATAGTTTACGGCTCATACGAAAGCGACGCCTAAAATTTTCTTCCGTATATATTGGGTTGTCAACCAAAATAGTCAGCCATTAGACGTGCTTCAGCAATTTCACGTTCACGGGGGATGTATCTACGGTGGAATGAAGGGTCGACTTGTTGTTGCAACGATTGCTCGAACTCAAACTCTTGAAGAATCATCTCTAGCTCCGCTAGCTCTTCAATGTCACTTTCCCCGTAATAAGATGATTCGCTCATGTTTATATATGTAAGTGTTTTGAAATGAAAGTTGTGTAGATTTTGATTGAAATGTGTAGTATTTATAGTGTTAAATATGAGTGTTTATATATATATATAAAAAAAAAAAAAAAAAAAAAAAAAAAAAAAAAAAGAACATTGCTTAAGTTAAAATCTGACAAACGTACACATTTAAACATCGCCGTACAGATGGCGAGGCCTTCTACTGCGAACCACGGCGAGTTTGCCCGATGTCACGGCGAGCCGGCCACGCTGACACGGCGAACCACGACGAAGCCGACACCGGATGCTCTAACAATCTTTATACTCATTGTTTAGACACATGCTTAATGGTTATTTAAGATGCAGCTAATAACATGTGTCTAAAGATTTAGCACAAATATGTAATTCCAACATTTTAAGCATATTATGTCATCTTTGTCTTTGGGTTGAGTTGTTTCCCATTCTCTCTCTCTCTCTCTCTCTCTCTCTCTCTCTCTCTCTCTCTCTCTCATCTTATTCTTAACTTCATCTTAGGCAACCAAGCTGTCTCTTGTTGCCTTCATACTTGTCCTGTTGGAACCTCTGCAACACACAAAGTTAAACACGCTTTCTCTCACTAAACACCATGAAGAAACCATAACCATAAACCCTAACAACTCCACTCATCATCCTTCTACTGTTTCTCAGGTAAACTTCCATATATCTATTTAATTAACCATATTAAAATTCAACACATTTCCTTCATGGGTTTTCTTAACTAACCTCAAATCTATAATGGGTATCTTTCAAATCTTTATCTTGTTAACTATCAACAAATCTTTTTAGTTTTTAGGGTTTCATCATATCCAAAAAGACAATTTCAATGGCTTTGAGTGGCAGTCATGAGAAAGAGTTTGGAATTATGCATACTTCATCTCCTTACAACAACAACAACAACAACAATAACAACAACAACAACAATAACAACAATAATATGATTAGAGAATCATCATCTGAAACAGTGGATCATGGGATGGATCCAGATCGGTTTCATGGTACTGGAGCTTCAGTGACACCAATATCTGTCGGATCTAAGCTGTTAAAGTCACCAGTGCAGATTCCTAGGTACCGAGAATGTCTCAAGAACCATGCTGCTAACATGGGTGGAAATATTACTGATGGTTGCGGTGAATTTATGCCTTCAGGTGACTACTGGTGGATCTACATGTAATTTTGTGAAATTTTATTTAATTTCTTCCTAAAAATGTCTTTGATAATGGTATGAAAAATATTCACTAGAAAAATATACAGATTATCAAAGGAAATTTATGGTCATTAGACAATTTCTTTTGTGTCCTTTGATAATTTATGCTGCTAAAAGACACATATAAGCCTAGGATTTATAAGCTATAAAGGTGTTTTGGAAAATTTATAACACATTATTCTTACAATACAATAACAACTTAATTTCTTATATTGTGTTATGCTTTTTCTTTTTTTTTGAAGGCATTGTGTTATGTTGTTAGTTTGTGTAGCTTATTTCATGGAATTAAAAGTCTTGTGAGATAAAATTGGTTCAAGATAGCTTTTTGAGGCACCCTTAAACAAGCTGACAAACATTGACGATTTTGAATTCTTCAAACATTCAAAAGTACTACTGTAGAATGCAAGATGATAAGATTAAGGATAAATAGTTTGACTACATTCAAACATTCAATAGTGTTAAGTAGTAGTACTAGAATGCAACAAGATGATAAACTGTTCAACAAAATTATTTATGAGAATGAAATGAATTCACAATCTTTGTAAAAGTATGGTAAAAGTATTAAGTAGTAACATGTAAATTAACTCTCTTTCAAACTAGTCACAAGCATTCAATTTTTTGTTTGATGTAGACTCTACATGCATTTCAATATGACATGTCTTTGTTTCATATCATGGTAATTATATGATGCACTTTATGAAACATGTTTTTATGTTACTATTACAGGTGATGATGGAACACTAGAAGCACTGAAATGTGCTGCTTGCAACTGCCACCGCAAT
Source organism: Chrysanthemum seticuspe (assembly GCA_019973895.1). NCBI lineage: Eukaryota > Viridiplantae > Streptophyta > Magnoliopsida > Asterales > Asteraceae > Chrysanthemum > Chrysanthemum seticuspe. Next base: position 278,464,748 of record BPTQ01000008.1, on the reverse strand, counting down.
TTCCACCGTAAAGAGTATCCAACCACCAGCCCAACTGCAGGCCCATTCCTCCAACTGCCACCACCATTACCATCACCATCACCCTCACCATCATTCCACCACCACCATCACCACCACCGTACGCCACCACCAATATCACTCCACCACCACCCCAACTGGGCATCTTCTGTAAATGCCCCACCCATCAAAATGGCGTTTGGTGGGGCGACCACAGAGTCCTCCAGCGAAGAGCTGAATTTCACTACTGGGGCCGTCCCGCCTTACGGGATGGCAAAAAAAAGATTTAGGACAAAGTTCACGCAAGACCAAAAGGAGAAAATGCTTGAATTTGCTGAAAAAGTGGGGTGGAGGATACCAAGAGAAGATGATCCTGAAGTTCAAAGGTTTTGTGGTGAAGTTGGTGTTAAAAGACAAGTTCTTAAGGTTTGGATGCATAATAATAAAGCTACTTCTGGGAAAAAGCAAGTTCAAGATTCAAATGAAAGCATTAATTGATATGTGCACAACCAAGTTATGGCATTAAATTTGGGTAGAAGAATGTTGTAGTGTGTATATGAATGAGGTGCTAGAACTAGAACAAGAACTAGAACTAGATAGAGATGCATTCTATTTCATCTTCTTTTGGTGTTCTATTTTTATTTTTATTTTTATTTTTTTTGGTTGGGTTGAACTTTTATTAATGTTATTTTAGTTTATTGCAATTCTAGTAGCTAGCTTAAAGTAATAATTTGATAAACCCAACTATAGTATTGTTTAAGCAGAAATGATTATTTATTTGGAGAATGAACTTGTTAGATTTCATTGGGATTTTCCAAACTATGTTTTATCTTAGGTTTCCAAGACTTGTGAAAAATACTAAACAATAGTAGTTGTTTAGAACATGGAAGTGGAGTGGGATAACATTTTCTAGCAAGTACAACAAAACCCTATCCCCAATCTAATTAAATACGTAGTAGTAGTGTTGTGCTTATTGCGTGGGTGTAATGGGCTTCTTTTGTTGCATATTTTGCTTATTTTGTTGTAAATTGTTCTTTTTTATTTTAATACTACTTCTTTAATTGTACACTGAGCTCTTTTGAAGTACATTTTAGATCAATTTATGAAACACTTTACCCAAAAAATTGATGAAACACATGGGGTATGGTGGATATATGGTTAGATCAAATATAGCAATAAACCTACCTTAAAATAATCTAAAGTTTTAAGATTTTATTAGTAATTTATTTAAGATGCAATAATAGTCAAATCTAAACTGAAGTTAAAAAATATATATATAAAAAAAAAAAAAAAAAAAAAAAAAATTAATTTAAAAAAAGGTAAAATCTTAACTTTTAAAAATACACGGATTTCAAGTTCTTATAAAAATTATGTAACTTTTGGTTTTTTGATTTTTGGTGCTTCAATAGAATTGAATGGTGTTGCAACAAGTGGCAAAATGACACGACATGGATGTGAAAGAGAATGATGTTAAAACAACACGATAAAGAGAAACAAGAGTACCACATTATGTCAATGAATGACTATTCCAAGGGTGGTATTATTAGGGTAACAATTCCTAAAACAACATGATAAATTACACGAACACGAAGTTAAACAAGTTTGAATTGGAAATAATTATATTTGGGTAAAAAAACAGATCAACCTCTCTAACTTGTTTAATAAACGAGTTGTGTTTGAGTTTAATAAGTATTAAATAGGTCAACGTGAACCTATTAAAATATATAAACCTCAAAAATATATAACTTGGATTTCATGTTTAATTTGGATTAATAGAATTTCGTTATATACTTAATATAAGTGAATTACGATCATAACTCAGATGTAATTGATTTTCGTACAATTATTTGTATATTATTTTTATCATTTTTTAGATTCTTATATCATTTTCTGTTTAAACTAGTTAAAATCGACAAACCACCAACTTTATTCACCGCTTGACCTATTTACTTAAACAAGTTAAATGGCTCATAAATGAGTTACACGTATTATGCATGTCTGGTTTAGTGTTGATTTTCTTGATACGATTAATAATGGGTCGTGTTTGGGTAGATGTTATACTAATCCGCTAACCCGCAAACACGAATAGGTCAACTCAAAGACGACTCGATTACCACCCCTAGATATTATTGGTACTCCTCCTAGAACCTTTTTACATGTAATATCCCCCAGGCCCACTATTTAATTTCTTTATTAACAATAGAACACAGTTTGTTTATCAATTTCTTTTCGATATTTCTTTTTTTTTTATTAGTTTATATTCCGTATTTCCAGCCAAACCTTATATTTTATGTTATGTGTTTTCCGTTTTATAATTTTTCAAAAAAAAAAAAAAAAAAAAAAAAAGTTATGAGGTATTATTTGTAAAATAGTGGGGAGTACCAATAACTATGCCCCTATTATAATAGGGATTTTTCTTTAATGCAAACACTTTTCATTCTTATTAAGAGTACAACACATCTTTTATCAGTTTATGTTATGTATTTCTTTGTCTTTTATCAGTTTATGTTTCATATTTCCAGTCAAACTTTATATTTTCAGTTCTGTGCTTTTCGTTTTATAGTTTCATAATAGAAAAAAATAAAATAAAAAAGTTAGGGGGTATTACTTGTAAAAAGGGAGTACCAATAACCATGCCCCTACTATAATAAGGGTTTTTTTTTTTAATGCAAACACTTTTCATTCTGATATATCATATGGGTGTTTGGAAGTCCTTTCTACAAATTCTGTGTCTCAGTATATCTCTATCTCTATTATACATAAAGTATAAATATTTTCGCTTAGTTGATTAAAAAACAAATATTTTGAAGTGCTTGTGTAGAGTACCCCCACCCCTCGGGCGCGAATCCCAAATCATTGTTGACTTTAACACATATTGTTGGGTCAATTCAGAGCCCAAAATCCCTTAGTATATATTTAAATGATACATACCATAAATGAATACAAGTCCTTGATGGATTACAATATATCAAGGAATCATCCTCAAGAAGTTCTTCAGATTTGAAGATGAAGACTCATCACTGCCTGAGGCGGATCTCAGAAAGTGAAGACAAGAACCAAGATCAGGATGATTGAGTCAGTGTGTGATGACAATAACACACTGACTCCCTGAAAGATATCCTCGTCCACTGAAGACAATTTGAAGACTTAGTCGACTCTGATGAGCAACTAATCTTCTGAAAGATGGGCAGGAAAATCCTTGGGAAGATAAGTTCAAAAGCACTTAAAAATCAAGGAGTACTATAGTTGGTTACAAAAACTTGTCAACACTGTTCCACCAAAAGTATGTCTGATAGCATACTAGAAATAAAAGCTAAAGTAAAAAATACCTCACGGGTTTCCGCATTCTCTTTGCCTATATATAGACTGTTGTATTGAAGGAAAATATGCTCTTGTATTAAAAGTTTTCTAACACTTTCAAAAGCTCTTTCTTCTTTCTCCAAATAGAACTAAGTCATAGATTTTATATCTATTGGTTTAGCATATGTCTTACTTAAACAAAATAACTTTGGTTTTGTGTTTATGTTTAGTGAGGACATCACCACACTTACATTATCATTCAATCCCAAGTGTTCTTTCCGCAATCACTTGGGTATAATTCTTTGATATACATCAATAAAGAGCTAAACATCGAAATAGAATTATTGTGCTTAACTGTTAAACATGTAATTGTATAAACCCTTGTTAGTAGTCATATTACTTAAGTGCTAACTAACACATAGTTGATAACTAAGTAAAAGGGAACATCAAGCAGTATCAGAACATTTTGATTTATAAAATATTTTAATAAACTGTTCTAAAAGGTTTTTAAAATCAAGATCCTTTCATGGCTACTAACACAATACCTAGGCTCATAGACCCAAAGGGAAAAAATCTCACAGGTTCCAATCGTGTCATCCCTACCTCTTCTTCTCCTCTGGGCAGTCACGAAAGATCCATTGAGATCGATTCAGACATACATCATTTTCATTTTATGAGTCTATATGCATGTTTATGTTTAGTATTCAGGGTACAAAAAGAATCCTTTTTTAGTCGTATCTACTGTGACAAGAAAGCGTTCTTTGAAACTTTACCAAGTGGAAAAAGAGATTCAAATGCTTTCTCTATGGCTTGGAACCTTATCTCATAAGTTGTTTAGATGAAGGTCCTTATAAGCCCAAAATGATTGATAGTTTAGATAAACCTAAAGCTTAATGGAATGATGATGAGAGAAGGGTGGTCAATCTTGACCAAAGACTTGAAAGCATCATTATATCTTGTCTACCAAGTATATGATGGACTGAGTTATAAAATGTACTACTGCCAAGTAGACATGGAAAAATCTGATTATAAGTCATGAAGGTCCCTTTGATACTGAAGAAAATAGGGTCATAGACCTAAAACTTAAGTATCAGTCATTCAAAGCCAAAGAGCATGAAAGTCTCACTCAGATATATACCAGATACAAGACCCTGGTGAATGAACTTGTTAATGATTGTGTCACTTTGTCCAAACATGACATAAATATTGGCTTTGTAAAAAGTCTTCCCATAAAATGGCTTAGCTTCAATCAGGGGCTAAGAAATGCAAACCACGTCGAGAATCTTGAATTGGCTGAAATTTATGGGAGATATATTTATGAAGACAATCTTATTGAAAGGTTTTATGGATATTTAAATATTAATATGTCTGTATTCGAACTCGAGACTTCGGGATTGCACACTTTACGTATGAGAGTTTGTAACATATTGGATTTTACATACACATCAAAGCATTAACAAAAGAGGCGTACAAGATGAGTTTCTAGAGAGAGAAAGGGTTAGAGGTTTGGGAACTTAGTGAGAGAAAATGAAAGTGTTATTATAAGCTCCAACTCTCTACCTTGGAAGGTAGAGAGTATTTGTAGTCTTTACACAAATCGCCACCTAACGGGCTGTGGATCAGGCATACAGTGGGTAAAGACCCATCCGTCCTCCACGGTGTTACTTAAACTAAATACTACTTAACTTATAATAATCTACGACTACGAGCTTTCTAACGATTACATATACTTGAGGTGACCGACTCTTTAATAACTGGATTTACTAAATCCTAACAATCTCTCCCTAAGGGAGGTCACCTCAAACACACATTAAAATTACATTGAATACAAACAGATATTACATTAAAAATTGTTCTTGCATTCTTGATGTAGTACTTTGCTCTGAAGCTCGTAGTCATTGATTCTTCACATTGCATGTTTGGTTAATCTAAGTGGAGGTCTTTTACTGATCCACGTGATAATGAGTTTTGAGCCAGCTTTGAGATCATCAGCTAACAAAAATCTCTGACTCATCCATTGTGGTGTTGGTATTATGTGATGTTGTGACTTATGGGCCGACATGCTCACATTCTGGATCATGATATATTCTCATCAGAGTAGCGGAAGCTTTCGTTGATTCATGATATTGGCAGCAGCGTAGCAGAAGCATGGAGTGAAAATATCAGAGTCATTGATGCACTTATCATGATTTCTTTAGAAGTGAATGTGTAGTGTGAGCATGCGGCTATGGATTGACCGCTTCATTCTGATCAGCTGCAAACGTCGGGCGTACCTGCATACAACAGTTAGCAATAAAGCGCACGAAAGTGTCTTTGATCACTTTCGTTGAATTGAGGTACATGGCCCACGGTTCCCCGTTGATCAGTACAAGTACTGCCTGTGATCAGGTATATTTCTGAAGAATTTCCTTGACAGGGTTTCGCAGCTGCTCTAGCTGTTCTCAAACCGGAACGTCTCAAAGAAGACAACACAGAGTGAGTGAACCAGCGAATAGAGATTCACTGATTGATGAAAAGAGATTTGAAAACAATCGTGTACCGCTCAATAGAAATTGTTTTTACAATACAACGAAGGTTTTAATGAAAATCAATTATCAATCATAAACACCTTTTATTTTGAAATATTTGTACACAGTCGATGTGCTAAAGAAAAGAGTTTTTAAGCACAACGATCGGTTTTTCAAAGGTATCCGTCAATCCATAACCTGAACCAGGATTGATTCAAAAGATTGAATCGCTCCATTGTTTCTGTTCAGTTGTCACATGGTTGATCTATTAAATAGATCTCACATGCCACCCACCAGGAGCTTGTTTGATGTTGGCTCCAGAAGGCTTTCCATCTTCATTGTGAATATGTTTGCATATCACTCAGATGTTCTGGCAATACCACAAGGATAATGCGTAGGACTCATAAGATATAATCTCTCTTTCCACATTGTGTGAAACAGAGAGTCTTCATTGAAAGTGTCCTAATGAGATTTATAGATGATCTCGTGGCTCTAGACTCAATTGTAAATATTTGGATCCTATGTCGGAGACTAGGGAGAGGGTCTCCTTCTTCAATATCAACAAACTCTAAGAGAAGGTCGATAGATAATGTTGGTTCCCCGTGAGAATGAAACAAGTCCTTTTAAGGGGAACTTGAGTGGTTTGGGAAGTTGAAGTGCAGTGTGTCACTGGGTCCATGACGTCTTGTTTTCAATACTGATGTTACCTTGGTAACCACCAGTAGCATATGAATTGAACCCGGTATCTGCCCTAAGGTTGAATAATTAGAGGGCTATTTATTTTCACCCTTTTCTCATTCAATTCTTTTTCATTCTTCAACCCCTTCAATGCTTACCGAGACTTCATAACCAGAACCTTGTTGGGTTTATTCCAGTACTAGCTCAGTCTTAGTCTGCACTCTTCCCATATCTCATTTTTCTCCTTTTTTTTCAATATACCTAAGGACTTCTACACTATCTAGTGGATTGTCCCTGGGTAGATCCCTCCGGTTCTGGCGAATCATGGGAACAAATACCTAACCTTATCGTCCTTATATCACCATACATAAAGTAAAGTTGGTCGGTCTATTTCGTATTGTTCATCTGCCATTGGAACCAATTGAAAACCATTTGAAAATCAATCCAGATACTTGTGATATATTATCAAAGCATTTTGTACCTGAATTGTTTTTTTATAATTTTTAAACAAGAGCTCCCCCTCAACATGTACATCAAGCATCATTTTGTAATAGAAATAATTTTCATCTTTGAGGGGTTGGCTTGCATCTAAGAGTAGTTATATAAAGAATGTGGTTTTCAAAATAGTTGCTCCCCCTCAATATGTGCATAGATATTTGAAAATGTTTTGCACATATTAGGAGAAGACTGCACATTAAAATAATTTGATCACGTTTCAAATCTTTGTGGTTTAAGATAGATGCTCCCCCTCAACATGTGCATGGAAAATTTGAAATCGTTTGGCACATGTGAGAAGGAAAGCTTGTACGTACTTATAAAACCATTTACCGAATTATCAGTTTAAATCCAATTTAAATCACAACTTCTCCCCCGATCACAATTATCAAATCATTTGAGATTTGTGATCTCTGAAGATTTAAATTGATTTTGAAAGCTTTTAAGGAGAATTGTGACTTGATTATGAAAACGTTTTAACTGATAAGGATCGGATTTTGAGACTTTAAACTCCATTGATTACACATGCATGATTATCTTTTGAAAACAATTTTATGACATATAACCTTTTGATTTAATTGAAATCATTCTCCCCCTCAATCAATGACATACGTTGTTGATTGAGAGATAGATGTTTTTGACAAATGTTAAATCCAGATGATTTTCAAAAATAGAGTCCGAGTTATTTTTCAAAGCAATTAGTTTTCATTAGATGGTAAGGATTTTTTTAAAGAATCAGAGCATGAGATTTGAAAACCAAGATAAAGCATGACTCTGTTCTTTCATTGAAGAGCGGGTTACTGCCTGAAATAACAATAAACCATTTTTTCATTTTCTCTCTTTTTTTTTTTTTTTTTTTTTTTTTTTTTTTTTTTTATTTTTTA
>BPTQ01000008.1:278437722-278456826 GCA_019973895.1 Chrysanthemum seticuspe | reverse complement strand
TGGTTTAAGATAGATGCTCCCCCTCAACATGTGCATGGAAAATTTGAAATCGTTTGGCACATGTGGGAAGGAAAGCTTGTACATACTTATAAAACCATTTACCGGATTATCAGTTTAAATCCAATTTAAATCACAACTTCTCCCCCGATCACAATTATCAAATCATTTGAGATTTTTTATCTCTGAAGATTTAAATTGATTTTGAAAGCTTTTAAGGAGAATTGTGAATTGATTATGAAAACGTTTTAACTGATAAAGATCGGATTTTGAGACTTTAAACTCCATTGATTACCCATGCATGATTATCTTTTGAAAACAATTTTATGACAAATAACCTTTTGATTTAATTGAAATCATTCTCCCCCTCAATCAATGACATACGTTGTTGATTGAGAGATAGATGTTTTTGAAAAATGTTAAGTCCACATGATTTTCAAGATTTTTTATAGAAAAATATGTCCATTCGAACAACATCTAAAGACCCGTGTCACTCTTTGACTGACAGCAAAAAAAAAAAGGACCGTAGATATATATCGAATCAAGAAAAATATGACAAAAGGACAATATTTTTTGAGATTTTTCGAATTTTTCGAATTTTTCAAATTTTTATGGATTTTTTTGAAAGTTTTATATTTTTCTCTTTGCCTTTTGTTGGTTTTATAATTTTGTATTTTGCTTTTCGAATAGATATTTACAAGAGATAGATGAAGGAAAACCTTTTACTCCTCTTCTTCCTCTTGAAGACGTTTGAGTGTTTCCGGTTGTAGGCTCTTAAGACCAACTCGTGGAAGGATAAACTCGAAACGTTCTCTAGGAAGAGCTTTGGTGAAGATGTCTGCTAACTGGTATTCAGTCCTCACAAAGTATAGTTCCACCACACCATTTTCTACTTGCTCCCTGATGAAATGATGTCGAATGTCAATGTGCTTTGCTCTTGAGTGTTTTACGTTGTTGCATGAGAGAGCAATAACACTTTTATTATCACAGTACAGAGGGATTTTGTTGAATTCAAAGCCATAGTCAGATAATTGAGATCTCATCCATAGGATTTGAGCACAACAAGATGACATGGCTATGCATTCAGCCTCTTTAGAGGAAATAGAAGTACTCATTTGCTTCTTTGAAGACCAGCTCACAAGCTTATCACCTAAAAACTGAGCACCTCCAGACGTACTTCGACGAGTATCTTGACATCCTGCATGATCAGCATCTGCATAGGTTGTTAGTGACATACCGGTGTCCTTCGGGTACCAAAGTCCCATATTGATGGTTCCTTGGAGATACCGAAAGACCCGTTTAACCGCTTCAAGGTGCTTTTTGGTAGGCTTAGCCTGGTATCTAGCACACATGCAAACAGCGAACAAGATGTCTGGTCTACTAGCTGTGAGGTACATCAGGGATCCAATCATACTATGATATTTTGTTTGGTCTACCATGATCCCTGAGTGGTCCTCATCTAGTTTAGTACGTTCAATCATGGGAGTGTCAACAGGGTCACTAGAATCAAATCCAAGTTTCTTTAAAATCTCATTTGCATATTTAGATTGATTTATAAAAATGCCTCCAGGACTTTGTGAAATTTATAATCCCAAGAAAAATGACATTTGTCCCATCATTGACATTTGAAATTTAGAACCCATTTCATTTGAAAAACGGTCACACTCATTGGGGTCAGTTGAGGCAAAGATGATATCATCAACATATATTTGAACGTGAACTAAATGTTTGCCTGACTTCCTGGTGAACAATGTCGGATCAACTGCTCCTTTGCTGAATCCAGTAGACAGAAGAAACTTTGATAGCGTATCATACCATGCCCTTGGAGCTTGCTTTAAACCGTAAAGAGCCTTCTTCAAACGATAAACGTGAGTAGGATGCTCTGAATTCACAAAGCCTTCAGGTTGACTGACGTAGACAACTTCTTTAAGATCTCCGTTAAGAAACGCCGTCTTTACATCCATCTGATAGACTACCATGTTCTTACTTGCAGCATTAGCCAAGAAGATTCTGATTGCCTCGATACGAGCAACATGAGCAAATTTTTCTTCAAAGTCAATACCCTCCTCTTGACGGTATCCTTTTGCAACCAATCGAGCCTTGTTCTTTAAAACATCACCATGCTCATCAAGTTTCACTTTGAATATCCATTTTAGAGCAATGATCATAGCACAATCTGGAGCAGGTACTAATTCCCATACTTCAAGTCGATCAAACTCATGAATTTCTTCTTGCATGGCATTGAACCAGCTGTCTTCATTCATGGCGGTTTTAACATCTTTTGGTTCGACCTTAGAGAGTACGGAGTTGAAGAAGCACCATAAGGCATCGGTTGCAAGTTGTTTCCTAGTGGATACTGGACGAGAGAGGTTTCCAATGATGTTGTCCAGTGGATGATCATGTGTCCATTTTCAGAGGTGTTCATGTGGTTGAGGAACTGAAGTAGCAGAGTTGATTTCTCCAGAAGAAGAAGATGGTTCTGATGAAGATTCAGGAGCAAATATGTTTTCAAAGGGAGAATCTTCGGGAATGGCAAAGGGATTAACTTAATCATTGATGCCGGAGACAATTCCATGATGTACATTTGATGATTGATGATTTGTTGATGAGACAGAGTGATCAGCAGTAGGCGCTTCTTGACTTAATGATATTGAGACTGAAGAGTTGACTTTATTCACAGGGATAGGAGCAGCCTCTGTTAATGGAATTGTCATCTCAGTAGCACTTGGCTCATAGTGATCATCAAACATTGGATCAAATGAGTTCTTCAAATCATCTTCTGATGGAGGTACATAAGGAGTTGCTGGAGAGGGATTAGAAACAAGGGTAGAACTGATAGGACTACTTGATGAATATTGAGATGCGGGTCCAGAAATGGATTGTCCTGGAGCCATTTGACCGGTCAGCTCATCGAACGTAACGTGAATTGTTTCCATGATATTTCGGGTTCTTTTGTTGTAGATTCGGTAACCCCTCTTGTTTGATGCATAACCTACAAAAACTCCAATGTCCGCCTTAGCTCTTAACTTACCTAAATCTTGACCGTCATTTGTTGGATAGCACAAAGCACCAAACACACGAAGGTAGGATAAATCAGGTTTTCGTTTATGGACCAGTTCATATGGAGTTTTGTCATGAGAGGTGTGTATAAGGGAACGATTTTGGGTGTAGCAAGCAGTAGCAATAGCTTCAGCCCATAGAAACATTGGAACCTTTGAATAAATTAGCATTGTTCTTGCGGCTTCCACAAGAGTTCGATTTCGTCTTTCAACTACACCGTTCTGTTGAGGAGTTCGTGGAACACTTCTTTGATGACTGATTCCAACATTTTCATAAAACTGAATTAAGTCTTTGTTAACAAACTCTGTTCCATTGTCTGTTCGAACAATTCTGACAGTATTTTTGAGTCGAACCTGAAGCTGTTTGATAAGTTTGATGATGACATCTGGAGTTTCCTCCTTTGTCCTCAAAAACTTTACCCATGTAAATCGAGAATAGTCATCAACAACTACTAGAATGTATTTCTTCCCATTTATAGTTTGCACTTTCATTGGTCCGCATAGATCCATATGAAGGGTATGAAGAACTTCCATTACTGAGTTTGTGGGTTTTGGTTTGTGGGCATATTTCGTGCTTTTTCCCAATTGGCAAGCTGAACAGAGATGATCTTTTTCATATTTTAATCTGAGTAAGCCTCTGACAAGATCCTTTCTGGAAAGGTTATTAATGGTGCCGAAGTTCAAGTGATTGAGACGACGATGCCATAACCATGATTTTGTTTTCGAAGCCTTTGACAACAAGCAGATTGGAGAGGACTTCATCATGTATTCGATAGAGATGGTGTATAGATTTGAACCTTGAGTTCCTCTTAACAGTTCCACACCATCAAGTTCTCTAACGAAGAAAGTATGTTTTCTAAAAGCCACTTCTAGATCGAAATCACAGAATTGACCAACAGAGAATAGATTATGACCAAGACCTTCTACATAATATACCCTGGAGATTACACTTTTACCAACTACATAGTCTCCATAGCCCAAAATAGCACCAAAATGGTCGTTCCCGAATCTAACTGTCCCGATGAATTTACTCACGAAGTTCATGAGTCGTGACCTTGGAACAACCTGAGTCCAGGTACCACATAACGATTTGAACGATTTGCAGTTGAACACAGACAAGAATGGATAACTGGATAATTGGGATCCCCATGCAAGAATGGGTTCCATTTGGTTAGTAACAGTGATTGGAACACCCACATCAGAGGTAGAAACAATGGAATCATCAAAAATAGATGCAGTGCTAGTGTCTGTATTTGACCTATTCAAAGTATGTTCACTTCTTAAGGGAATAGTTCTACCAGTAGGCATCCATTTACAAGTGGGCAATGACTTAGCAAATTTAGGGCACGGCTCATTAATCTTACGGTCAGTAGGTATCCATTGATAACCTATATTACTAAATTTCCTTCCTGTGGGTTTCCACTGTTTTCTAACTTTCTTACGCCTTTGCCTTTTAGCCGTTTTAGCTTGATTTTTAACATTAACAGTTTTAACTGGGCATTTGACAACATTAGACAAATCATTCATACCACATTCAAGATTAGTAATAGAAATCACGCAACCATCATTACATGTTTTGCCAAAAGTAGCAGAATTCACATTAATTACAGTACGCTTAGAGCTAACACTAGAATCAACACGATTCGTTTTATTCAAATTCTCCCTAAGGTGATCTTCTACTTTCTTCCACTTAACATTCCTAGCATGCGAGGTCCTATCATTCCTTGTATTGTCTTGAGACTTTGACCTGCTTGCTTTAATGTCACTGATTACTCCTGTAGAGGGAATGAGAACATTAGTTGGTTTTGCTACTTTTTGCATTTCAGGTTTAGAAGTGCTTTGATCTGAACTACTTGAAGGCACACTGAAGTTCACTTTCTTAACTTTAGAGGTGCTGGGATCTGGACTGCTTGAAGGAACACAAAAGTTCACATTCATAAAATTGGGCATTGAATGAATTTCATACTTGGCACTAGGCATAGAACAAGGTATCAAGGGATTAACTTGCTCACCTAAGGATTTAGGGCATATTGTAATTAAGCACTCTAGAAGTTCTTGAGATCGCTTGGCATATAAGCATGCATGGCCAATTGCATTATCAAGTGGTTTCTCTAACTTATCCTCTTCAACAATCTCACAGAGACATTCTAGGCTGTCCTTAAGGTATGAGAAATATGTTTGAATAGCAAGTTTGTTGTTCCTAAGATGAGGAGGAACATATTTCACAGACAAAGCATATTTATTACAAGCACGCACCTTTGATACACCATTCTCCTCATTGGTCATTGGCATTTTCCCTTTTACCTGACTCTTTAGATTCTCAATTTCCTTTTGCAACGAAGTTATTTTTTCATTATTATTGTTACGAGTGATCTTTATTGATTCAAATAACTCATTGAAATGTTGTTTGACATTTTCATTTTCTTCTAGAAAACTCTAATTTTCCTTCTGTAAAGCATTAACCAAGTTTTGAAGATGAAAATTTTGAGAATTCTGAGAATCTAAAGGAGGAGGCATTTGAGAGCCAGTCACATTGTTCTTTTCACCCTTTAATTGAGAAATTTGGGCTTTCAACTTTCTGATCGTGTTACGATGAGCTTGAATCTGTTCATCACGTTTGTTTAATTCAAAAACTGCATCAAACTCTGGAACATCCGAGGATATCTTGAAGTTTGAGGTTTTAACATTTTCTTTCATATGTTGATATTTTAGTTGTAAATCAAAATGTTCAACTTCTAGCTTAGAAAAATGTTTTACCAAATTGTCATGATCATCCTGTTCAATTTTCTCACTTAGTTTAGAGTTTTTTATTTAAGCTCAATGACACGATCATGGGAGACTTTCAAAGCAACAGATAATTCATGAAATTGAGAAGCAGTAATAGAGCAATTAGTAGCAGTGTAGAACACATCTTGAGACATGCATTCAGAAATTAGATTCTCATTTAAGGTATGCAAGTTCTTCCTCTCAATTTCATTATATTTTAATGCTCGCTCATAGTCACTAACCTCAACTATCATTGCATCAAATTCCTTTTCCATTCCTTTAATATCGGAATCCATCCCCTTTTTAAGACTCTCAAATTGATCTTTTAATTGTTTAAAGAAAGGCATGACCTCCGTTAAATAGCATTCTTTTGTTTGCTCAAAACCCCTTTCCCCTTCAGTTATCCCAGTGGGTGTGATCTTTTTCTTACAAGTTTTCTCAAAATCAACAAATAATTGAAAGATAACATATTGACTGATTAAGGTCTTGCTTTTAGTGGCAATAGTTCTAGGAACTAAATGCATTGGTGTATTTGGAGGATACACAGTTGCTGAAGGCATTTTCCTAAGGGGAGGGTTTGTTACAACAAGATTCTCTGTTTTTTGCTTATCTAAATATTTTTTCCAGAACACTTGTTCGGGCCTTTAACAACGTTTGAGGCTTAAACTTGTTCAAGGAAATCCAATTTTCCTTTTTGTAATCATGGGGTCTGATCGTTATGTTCTTCTTTTTACATTTAGGATTTTCTAGCTTCTTATTCATTTTCTCCCTAGATGCAACATCTAATTTTCTATCTTCCTCAGTGCACTCACCGCAACTAGGTTTCTGCCTAGGCTTAAGGATTTCATTACCATCATAAAGAATCTTATTAGCAACTCTAGCCTTTTTAATGACCTCTGGATTTGGTTCCTCAACAAGGGGAATGCTATGCTTATCGCTTAAGACTCTGTGCTTAGTGATTAAGTGAGCAGTCTGAATGGTGTTTCCTTGTACGTACAACTTATTTTCAAGCTTGTTTTTCAAAATTTTAGATTAGAAAACTCATTCAAGAGTTTTGATTCCTTAGCGTTAAATTCTTGTTTAAGAACTTTAACATTATCTTGAAGCTCTTGCTTTTGCTTAACAGTTTTAGAAAGCTTTTCTTGTAAGGAGTTTAATTCTTGTTTTAAGATTTCTTCTCCAAAATTACTTTTTCTAATAATTGTATGCATTTGGTCATCCATTTCCTGCTCACGGGAGGTTAACTCAAACTTAGCACGTTGTTCATAAATAACAACTTGTTCTTTATAGGCATTAAGTTCAGTGATGACAGGATCATTAGGGGCACATGCAGTGTATTCATAAAAAACATAGTCATCATTGACTGCAGAAGATGCATCACTTGGTACAATCTCACTTTCACTTTGTTTCACATATTGATCATATGGGACAACATTGATATTACCCATATTTTCAATATCTGACTCAATAATTACAGTCGATTGTACTTCGTCATGTATCTTCTGCACATCAACTTCATCGTATAGTTTTAGTACCTCTGAAATGATTTTGTCTTTGGATGGACCAGCTTGTTGTGGTGGAGAGATCTTTGGAGAAACCATAGGTGAGATGCTAGCCATGAAGATTGTCTGGGCAGTAGGTTCATCATCGACATCAGAGTCAAATGCATCACAGTCAGCTACTTGAAAGGCATTCTGATGATTGTGACCTATTTTCTGAATTGGTTGCTCATCCACATATGCATAATATGTCTTGGCATTCCCTTCAGCAAGAAACAATAACTCCTCTTCATCCAAAGCTGCTCCATTATCCTGAGCTTGCACAAGCAACATCTTATCCCTGAAGTACTCTGCATTCTGAGGGCGTTTTGGCGATGTGCAGTTCCTTGCAATATGTCCCTCACCACCACAGTTGTAGCACTTGATCGACTTTGCTTGTCCCTGATTTCCATTCCTTCCCCTATTCAGATTTGCCACATATCCTCTACCAACTCCACCTCTTCCTTGTTCGTACTTCCTTTCTTGAACTGGTTGTACCATAACCTTCCCATCTCTAACAGTGGCTTGATTGTGTGGATTGGATGCTGTTCTGAGGTTGCTGTTGGTGTTTGGGAGAGAGTTCATGTTTTGACTAACCATGAGAGACAATTGGTTGATGAAGTTTTCCATGAGTGTGTTAGAGTCTGGAGGCTTATATGATGGATCAGGAATGAGCTTGTAATTACCATTACCAGTGGGTATGACTTGTGAAGCTTTGGTTGTAATCCCAACATTGGTGTAAAAGGCTGTTGAATCATTTGATGAACTTGTTTCTCCCTGTTTCGATTTGAACTGATTAAGAATCATTTTTTCAAACATGGCATGTCTCTCATTCTAAAGTAGGAAGGCATATAGTTGCTCATAGTTGGTGTTCTTCAATCCTTTGGTTAGCTTCACAGAGGTGACAAATTTGTGCCATTCGGGATTCATGTTGTTCACAAACTTTGAGTTCAACTGAATGTTTGGCATGGTCATTTTGATATTCCTCATATCATTTACAAGCTTGTGGAATCTCACTTAATACTCATAGACACTCTCATCTGGTTTCATCTTGAAGTGCTCAAATTCATCATATAGTTGTGATTCTCTGTCTTCCATAGTTAATTCAGAACCTGAGAGAAGCATCTTGACATTATCCCACACTGCCTTGGCTTCGGTGTTGTGATTAATAAGCTTGTAGATATCTTTTAGAAGACCTTGAAGTATAATGTTAGAAGCCCTGATATCAGCATCGAATCTCTTTTTCTCCTTATCATTGAGCTCATCATACGTCTTTGGTCTTTCTATTCCATAGATCATTGTTCCATCTGCAGCTGTATCAATTAAGTCTCTTGTAGTCTCAATCTGATAAGGTCCTTCATCAATGGATTTGAGAATGTTGACCCCATTTTCCTTTCCAAGACAGTACAATCTGATTCGTTGTGCCCAAGAGTCGTAGTCGGTTCTGTCAAGCATGGGTGGACGAGTATCTGAGCCAGCTGCTTGAACATCCTCAGCAACAGTGGAGATGATTGTAGATACATTGGTAGACATGTTAACAGATTACACGGGATTTTTTAACTCAATGATTAAACCGGGAAATAGATTCTTTCACGGGATTTTACTAAATCAAGAGAAAACCGTATTACAAAAAAAATCAACCAAGTCGCTAAGAAACCTTGAACCAAGTCGCTAAGCACCAAGTTGCTAACTATCAAGTCGCTATAATGACAAGTCGCTAAGACACAGTCAAGTCGCTAAAGAGCAACTCGCTAAGATCCAAGTCGCTAACACCAAGTCGCTGAGAATTATGACAACAAGTCGCTAAGCACCAAGTTGCTAAGTCGTCAAGTCGCTAAATAGCAACTCGCTAAGAAACTTAAGTACGAGTCGCTAACAAAATTGAAAGCAAGTCGCTACCTTCACCAAGTCGCCACCCGTAGTGGAGAATCCACTAAGTGTACTGTTTGTCGGCTTGTCTCAAAAGTCAAGTCGCTAGGACCAAGTCGCTACCTAAACACACTACAACTCGCTACCTTTTACTGAAGCAAGTCGCTAAGATGAAGTTCACTACGAGAACCAAGTCGCTACCAAGAAAAACTTCAAAAACACACTTTTCAATCCAAAACAAGCTCAACCACAGTGATTCAAGATTACCAAATCAAGACCCAAGCACATACAATGATTCTAAACACAAAAATACACCCAAAATTCAAACTTTAACACTAGAAATGAACCAAATGATGCAAAAACCACTAAACTATTTCAAACTCAAAAACCATCTAAAAACCACAAGAAATCCAAGGATATGTAAGAGATGATCAAACCATGACTCTTGATACCATTTGTAACATATTGGATTTTACATACACATCAAAGCATTAACAAAAGAGGCGTACAAGATGAGTTTCTAGAGAGAGAAAGGGTTAGAGGTTTGGGAACTTAGTGAGAGAAAATGAAAGTGTTATTATAATCTCCAACTCTCTACCTTGGAAGGTAGAGAGTATTTATAGTCTTTACACAAATCGCCACCTAACGGGCTATGGATCAGGCATACAGTGGGTAAAGACCCGTCCGTCCTCCACGGTGTTACTTAAACTAAATACTACTTAACTTATAATAATCTACGACTACGAGCTTTCTAACGATTACATATACTTGAGGTGACAGACTCTTTAATAACTGGATTTACTAAATCCTAACAGAGTTGATGTTAATAATTAATATATAAAATGTTATTATTAATTATTAGTCACGAAATAAATACTTAACGATAGTTAATATTTAACGGGGTTTTGACTAACGGTCGTTAAATGTAAACTACGAGGACTAAGGATGAAATTAGTGGACAAGAAGGATCTAGAATCCCTTTGGGGATGCTTGGCCGGTCGTGGGCTACTCAACCCAAGGAGGTGAGATTTCTTGGTCACCAAGTTTTGAGAACCTATATATACAAACCCTTGTATTCATTATTCTCCTAACCTTGGATCACCAATTAATCTAATTTCTTCTCCTCTCCTCTCTCCTGTCTTTGGCCGATCGGTTCCAACCCTCCCCATAGGGTTTCGATTTTCCAAACTCAAGAAACAAGTATTTGGTTTTATTTGTGATTCAAGAACCTAGCTTTTCACATCAAATCGGTATTAGTACGTGTGTACAAGAACGAAGAACAAACGCATTTGTGTTTGTGTATTACCTGGTGGTCGATCTTGTGTGGGTTGAATTTATTGAAACCCTAAGTTAGGGTTTTGGGTTTTGGTTCTTGTTCAAACATCGTTTGGTTTACTTGAATTGCTAAAATGTACGCACTTTCTTGTTCGGTTAATTACTTATATGTATTATTCCTATTTACTTCCGCTGCATGCTTTGATGATGTTTACTTGCTTTTATAATTTGTTATGATTAGTATATTCCAACAGTGGCATCACGAGCCGTTAATATGATGTAATTAATTACCGAAACACATAAAAATTGAATCTTTATGATTATATGCATGCTTTTTTATGGTTTCTAGGGTTTTGAATTCGAAACCCTAATTTTATTTATTATGGGTCGATTACCCTAATTTATAATAATTAGGTTTTAATTTTGTAAAACTTGTAGAAACCCTAGGATTGCATGTTAATTTTATGTGGTTATTATGAATAAATTGTTATGTGCCATGTAATATGCGTATCTTGGGTGATAATTGTTATGCGGAATCCATGGTGGAACATGCATGTTTTGCCATGGAGTATTGTTTATGATAAATTGTTTAGTGAGACTCACATGTTTTATTTATTTGATAATTATTGAATTGGGGACCTCAATTGTGACACCCTAGGCAAATCCCACATCGGCTGTGGCCTGGAGAGATGTTGGGCTTATAAGATAACATTCGCCTTAAATGACACAACGCGTTTTGTGGTCTACTGCGGGTGGAGTTCTTAGGAACTGGCAGTTAAGCGTGCTCATGTGAGAGTAGTACTGGCTTGGGTGACCTGCCGGGAAGTCTTCAAATGAGGCCACAAAAACAAATCCGTGAGCCTGCGGGTAAAGCGGACAATATTGTGGTCAGATAAGGCGGGGTGTTACAAGTGGTATCAGAGCCACTCCTGAGCCGTTCAGGATGGTGGGGCAAACCTCATCGAGGACGATGAGTCCCTAAGGGGGGGTGATTGTGACACCCTAGGCAAATCCCACATCGGCTGTGGCCTGGAGAGATGTTGGGCTTATAAGATAACATTCGCCTTAAATGACACAACGCGTTTTGTGGTCTACTGCGGGTGGAGTTCTTAGGAACTGGCAGTTAAGCGTGCTCATGTGAGAGTAGTACTGGCTTGGGTGACCTGCCGGAAAGTCTTCAAATGAGGCCACAAAAACAAATCCGTGAGCCTGCGGGTAAAGCGGACAATATTGTGGTCAGATAAGGCGGGGTGTTACATCAATTATACTAATAAAAAATTCGTTATGTGCTATTTGGTATACTATTAACTTTGGCTTACGCAATCGACTTGTCGATGTATGTCAAGCCCTAGTTAATGTATGCATTTATTTACGCCTAGAATTGTTTATTAGCGCTTATGGAAATAATTATGCATGTGGCTAATTGTTTTTTTACATATGTTAAATTGTTTAGTTATATGTTTATATTATTTGAGTGTGTTTAATTTTTATTAAAATGCTTTTTTGTTTATATATTGTTTGACATGTTAGTAAGAAAAAAGGGTTTTTATGAATAGAAAATTAAATGGACTAAATAATGGCGAAACTGATTTGTTATCTAAGTATTATTCTTGAACTTTTAATCGATTGATGCGACTGTACTAAATGGTTAGAACGGCTCATCCACTAGAACAAACTATAAAGGGGTTAATTAAGAAGTGCGCACAGTCACACTGAAAGGATGTCTAAGGTTATGCTTTTGCGCTTACCTGGTCCTCTGCCCTTTGTAAGTTCGATTGGAGCTACCTAGTATAACCATTCAATGTACGAAGCATCTTAGTGCAAAGTTGTAAGTTTCTCTACGCATCGATTAAAACTTTGTAGAATTTAATCTTAGCATTTAATATCTTATGTAAGTTTTTCGAAAATTTAATGATATAAAGTTGTATGCATGCTTCTTTATACATAAGTTTTGATTAAACGTCAAAAATTGTACCCTTTAAATTTAAGTTTATGCCATCTAATGATATGAAACACTTGAAGTTGTAATTTAGTTATGTGAGACCTTGATCTAGATTACAATAACAATGTGAATTTTTTTGTTGTGTGAGACCTCAGCTTAATTATTTGCAGTTTCTAAATTAGACAACTTAATTAAGTTAGTTAGTGAGACCTATGACTTAAGGCATAAGATGGGATAAAACATGCTTACGTTTTGCATTAATTGTTTTGGCAAAATTGTAAATCCCATAACTTTTGGAATTGAAAAACTGTTTGTCAATTATTGTTTTTCAACGATTACCTATTCTATACTTTCACCACTAGCAGATCAACTGATGTGGTGAAACTATGATAATGAGGATCCAAAATTCAAGGAAAATACTATGGTTAATATGAATATTGACCAAAGGGTATTTTATTTTCTTGAATGTTTACTTATCGAAAGTACTAACTTTTGAACTTTTATTTTCTGTAGAAATGGCTCAAGCTGAATCTACTGCACTAGCCTTGTTGTTCAAATCTATGTTTGATCGAGAGAAATTGACTGGTAGCGCGAATTTCAATGATTGGTATCGGCAACTCAGAATTGTCTTGAGGGTTGCCAAAAGACTAGATTATTTGACTACGCCTTGTCCTCCTGAACCTGCAGCTGGTGCTACTGCTGAAGCACGTGCTGCATGGCAATCTGAGTATGACAAGTATAATGAGGTCTCCTGCATTATGCTTGGGAGTATGAATTCAAACTTGCAAAAACAGTTTGAATATTACTTCCCTAACCTCATGCTCGAAGAATTGCAAAGGTTGTTTGAAAAGCATGTGACTGTAGAGCTGTATGATCTGATAGATGCTCTACATAGTTGCAAGCAAGGAGAAGGGAAACCTGTGAGCGCCCACTGCCTAGAAATGATGAGTTACATGGACCAGCTCGGGCGACTTAACTATGTCTACCCCAATGACATACAAATTGGCCTTATCAACAGATCCCTTAACAAGGAATTTGATGGTTTCGTGCGCAATTACAATATGCATTGCACGGGGAAGACAGTCAGTGAGGTACATGCAATGCTCATTGATTACGAGAAAGGTTTGCCCAATAAGGCCCCTACATCTGCGGTTTTAACCATCCAAAAGGGTAGGATTTCTAAGCCTAATAAGCCGCTAGCGAACAAGAAAGGGAAAGGTAAGGGTAAAGTTGATAAGGGAAAACAAGTTATGGCTTATCAACAAGAACCCAAGAAGTACCCTCCCAAAAAGCGTGAGAATCCAAAGAAGGATCAGGCTTGTCATCACTGCACCGAGGTAGGACACTGGAAGAGGAATTGTCCACTCTACCTTGGTGAGTTGCGCAATAAGAGGTAAAAAATTACTGGCATTGTGGCTAGTACTTCAGGTACTCTTTTGATGATAGAATTATTTGCTTTTCCTCATAAAATAAATTCCTGGGTATATGATACTGGATGTGGTATTCACATTTGTAATACACTGCAGGGACTTAGAGGAGCAAGGAAGCTTGCCTATGGACAGCAATACCTGCACGTGGGTAATGGAGCACATGCAGTCGTTGAAGCTATAGGCACGTTTGATTTAGTTTTACCTTCGGGTTTAGTACTGTCTTTAAACGATTGTCATTACGCACCTTCTATTGTTAGGGGTGTCGTTTCTGTTTCCTTGTTAAAAGATATTGGTTTTATTCATACATTTACTGATTATGGAATTTCGGTTTCTTTAAATGGTGTTTTTTACTTTAATGTTATTCCAGTAAATGGTGTGTTTGAAATTGATTTGCATGATAATATGATTGATAAAAATAATTCTGTCTTTAGCATCAATAATAAAAGAATCAAAGGTGATTTGGATTCTTCATTTCTTTGGCATTGTAGACTTGCTCACATAGGCAAGAAACGCATGCAAAAGCTGCAACATGATGGGCTTTTGCAAGACATCAATGATGAATCATTTGATAAGTGCGAATCTTGCATATCTGGGAAGATGACCAAGAAACCTTTTACAAATAGTTTAGAAAGGGCTTCTGATCTTCTTGGTGTGATAGATACTGACGTATGTGGACCACTAAGACATGTGTCAAGAAAGGGTGCTAGCTACTTCTTAACCTTTACTGATGATTTCAGTCATTATGGTTATGTTTATTTACTTAAACATAAACATGAAGTCTTTGAAACATTTAAGGTTTTTAAGAGTGAAGTAGAACTGCAACTAGGAAATAAGATTAAAGCTCTTCGATCCGATAGAGGTGGTGAATATTTAAGCCAATAGTTTAAAGATTATCTAGCTGAGTGTGGTATCGTCCAGCAACTCACATCTCCATATACTCCACAACAAAATGGTGTATCTGAGAGAAGAAATCGTACATTGTTAGACATGGAACGATCAATGTTTAATCTACAACTCTTCCCTTACCCTTTTGGGATTATGCTTTAGAAACTGCTGTTCGCATATTGAATATGGTTCCAACTAAGAAGGTTGATAAGACTCCTTATGAAGTGTGGTATGGGAAAGCTCCCAACTTCTCTTACTTAAAGGTCTGGGGTTGTGAGGCGTTTGTTAAACGTGACTCTGCTGATAAGCTACAACAAAGATCTGTTAAGTGTATCTTCGTAGGATACCCAAAGGAAACTATGGGTTACTACTTTTACTTTCCACCTGAAAACAAAGTAATTGTTGCTAGGTATGGAGAATTCCTTGAAAGGGATCTCATATCTCATGAATTCAGTGGGAGAGTTTATGATCTGGAATATGATCAAGAAGATACAACACCTTCTAAAAACACTAGCCAAACTCAAGTATAACCTGAACGTCTGGGCGTTCCACCTGAAGTTGAAGTGGTTCCCATTCGTAGATCTGCAAGGACTACGCGTGCACCTGAGCGTCTATGTCTCAACGTAGAAGCTGAGGAAATTTTGTTAGGGGATCTTGGTGAACATGCTAACTATAAGGCTGCCATGATAAGTCCTGAAAAGGAAAAATGGCGAGTTGCAATTAATGGGGAAATGCAATCCATGAAATATAACGAAGTTTGGATAGAGGTTGACTTACCTCCAAATGCTAAGGTAGTTGGAAGTAAGTGGCTCTATAAGATAAAAACTGACATGGATGGCAATGCACACACCTATAAAGCTCGTCTTGTAGCTCAAGGGTATACTCAAACCTTTGGGATATACTACGAGGAGACATTTTCTCCTATAGCAGACATTAGAGCTATTAGGATTCTTATAGCCATAGCTGCGTACTATGACTATGAGATATGGCAAATGGATGTCAAAACTGCCTTCTTAAACGGTCGCCTAGATGAGGATATCTATATGGCGCAGCCTGAAGGGTTTGTGAATCCAAAGTTTCCAAAGCGTGTATGAAAACTTCAAATATCCATTTATGGGTTGAAGCAAGCATCAAGGCAATGGAACAAGAAGTTTGATGAAGAAATCAAGAAATTTGGTTTCACTCAAAATCTTGATGAGCCATGTGTGTATCACAAAGCTAGTGGGAGTAATGTTATTTTCTTATCTTATATGTCGATGACATATTGATCATGGGAAAAGACATTCCAAGTTTGAAAGATGTAAAGTCTTATCTTGGAAAGTGCTTTTCTATGAAGGATTTAGGGGAAGCAGCATTTATTTTGGGAATCAAGATCTACCGAGATAGATCAAGGCGGTTAATTGGATTAAGACAAAGTGCTTACATTGATAAAATATTGAAGAGATTCAATATGCAAGATTCCAAGAAGGGATATTTGTCGATGCAAGTTGAACATGGCTTAAGTAATAAGCTATGCGCGTCAACACCTGAAGAGGTGGCACACATGAGAAAAGTTCCTTATGCTTCGGCTGTTGGATCTATCATGTATGCTGTGAGATGTACAAGGCCTGATGTGGCGTTTGCACAAAATATCACCAGTCGGTATCAACAGAACCCAGGTGTGAAACACTGGCAAGCTGTTAAGAACATTCTTAAGTATCTAAGGGCTACTAAAGAAATGTTTCTAGTGTATGGAGGAAATCCAGATGCAGAACTTGATGTTACAGGTTTTTGCGATGCGTCATTCCAAACTGATAAAGATGATATGAAGTCTCAGACGGGTTATGTCTTTGTCATTAATGGAGGAGCAAGAAGCAAACAACGGTTGCGATGTCTATTACAGAAGCTGAGTACATAGCTGCTTCAGAAGCTGCGATGGAAGCTATTTGGATTAGGAAATTCATTTCGAGACTCGGAGTAATGCCCTCAATCGAATTACCTTTAAATGTGTATTGTGACAACTCTGCTGCAATAACATTTGCCAATGAGCCTGGAGTCATGAAGGGCGCCAGACATTTTCCTCGTCGATATCACTATGTTCGAGAACAAGTCGAAATAGGTGAAATCAATCTACTCAAAGTTCATACAGATGAAAATCTAGCTGATCCCTTTACGAAGCCTTTGCTAAAAGAAAAGCTTACTGACCATGCTGATGGGATAGGACTTCGTTTAGCTAGTAGTATCATGCAGATCTGTGATTAGTATTTGGATAAAGGATGTTATGAACAAATATTACTTTAATGAAATAAAATAGTTGTTTATGTTTATTTTTCATTTTCTTAATATTATATCTGTGAAAACGTAGAGGGGGGGGGGGTGAATACGTTACCGTTTAAAAACTTTAGATCTTTAGTATCAAATCGCTTATGAAGCTTGTTATAATATGAAAGTACCAATTATTGTTTGTGACTAATATAAAGCATGGTAAACCAAGTTGTCACACAATCATAAACATCAAACCACATCACAAACAATAGTATAGTGCAAGTATAAAAGTAAAGAGATAAAGAAAGGAAAGTGCAAACCGAACACGAGGATTTATAGTGGTTCGGTCACGGATCTCTGTAAGATATAACTTTTCACATACACATCAAACAATAACACAAAGTAGCATATAGATGGAATTCTAGAGAGAGAAAGTTAGAGGTTTAGGGAACTTAGTGAGAGAAAGTGAAAGATATTATTATGAGCTCCAACTCTCTACCTTGGGAGGTAGAGAGTATTTATAGTCTTACATAAATCGCCACACATCGGGCTGTGGATAAGGCATACAGTGGGTAAAGACCCGTCCGTCCTCCACGGTGTTACTTAACTACATACTACTTAACTTAAAAGAACTACGACTACGAGCTTTCTAACGATTACATATACTTGAGGTGACCGACTCTTTAATACCTGGAATTTCTAATACCTAACAATCTCCCCCTAAGGGAGGTCACCTCAATCAAGTACCAAAATTACATTGAATACAAATAGATATTACAAAAAAAATTGTTCTTGCATTCTTGATGTAGTCCTTTGCTTCTAAGCTCGTAGTCATTGATTCTTCACATTGCATGTTTGGATACTCCAAGTGGAGGTCTTTTACTGATCCATGTGATAATAATTTTGAGCCATCTTTTGAGATCATCAGCTATCAAAAATCTCTAAGACATCCTTTGTGGTGTTGTGACTTTAGGACCGACATGCTCACATTCTGGATCATGAAATCTTCTCATCAGAGTAGCGGAAGCTTTAGTTGATTCATGATATTGGCAGCAGCGTAGCAGAAGCATGGAGTGAAAATATCAGAGTCATTGATGCACTTATCATGATTTCTTTTGAGATGAATGTGTAGTGTGAGCATGCGGATATGGATTGACCGCTTCATTCTGATCAGCTGCAAACGTCGGGTGTATCTGCATACAACAGTTAGCAATAAATCGCGCGAAAGTGTCTTTGATCACTTTCGTTGAATTGAGGTATACGGCCCACGGTTCCCCGTTGATCAGTACGAGTACTGCCTGTGATCAGGTAGGATTCCTAAGAATCTCCTTGACAGGGTTTCGCAGCTGTTCTAGCTGTTCTCAAACCGGAACATCTCAAAGAAGACAACACGGAGTGAGTGAACCAGCGAATTTTAAGTCCACTGATTGATGAAAAGAGATTTGAAAAACAATCGTGTATTGCGCCAAACTCTTGTCGATCTTGTCGACGCTTTGGGACAGTTCCTCTAAGAATCCTTAGGATGGACTAGTGTCCGTCATGAGCATGACTAGTTGCCCCTTGGCACCCGGCATATGGAGTTAAGTTGCTTTCACTAGTTTCTGTGAAAGCGCGCTAAATAACGATTGACAACATACGTCTATGTGGGCTGCAAACGTCGACTAGTCTTACTTCGCCAGTTAGGTATAGGCGTACGAGTGTGATGTGTAAGTAGAGTTTTCTTTAGTACTATTCACGTAGTTACTGAGACTATAAAAGTGAGGTACGAAGACGATGCGACGACGGTTATAGTACTTAGTTGATTTCGAAGGCGATGAGACTACTCTTCTAAAGTACTAGGTCTTACACTCGTACAGCCAGGATTTCAGTGTTGTGGTGTTTCCTACAGAATCTCTAAAAACTATCGACTACTAGAGTTTTCTACCGAGTTTTAATAATAGTGTACCTAGTCATTTTCTGGAGGTGAACCTCATAGGTTTGTACGTTACACTTCTTAGTTACTGATGCTCGAATCTTCGTTTCCTGATGTAGTTCTTACGTTCTTGTTAAAAAAAACATTATAGATAAACATAAGTTACATTAAAACCATGAACTAACTC
>BPTQ01000008.1:278311901-278427597 GCA_019973895.1 Chrysanthemum seticuspe | reverse complement strand
ATTGGCAGTTTCAGTCCCCCAAGTTTCAAAAATTGTCAAAAATAGTCCCTGAGTCAAAATTTCAAAAGAAAAATCACCAAAGGTCCTTTTTAAATCATAACTTGTCAAATTTAGTCCTTTGGTGAAAAATATCAAAAGTTTGAGAAAATTACAAAAATGGTCCTTCAACTTTGAAAATTGGCAGAAATGGCCCCTGGAAAAATTGAAAATGGCAACTTTGGTCCTTGTAATATAAACACTTGTCAAATTCAGTCCTTGGAGCAACTTTGAGAGATTGGCAGCCTAGGTCCCTACAGTTTCAGAAATTGCAAGTTAAGTCCTTGTATTAATTCTACTTTGGACTTGTCAAAATGGCTTTTGGACCCCTGCCTTACCAAATGACCCCTGCCAATTGTCTTTTTGGACCCCCTCTTTATTTAATACCAGTCAAACCACATTTGACCACCTCCTTTCCCTCTCTCCCTCACGGGCTACCCAAACCACCATCATCACCCCCTGCATCTTCACTGCTAACACTCAACAATCATCACTATCCCTACTCTGCCCCCCCTCCAAACACAACAAGCCAAGAGTGCAATTAATGCTTTCTCCAACCCTATACTCAAGCTCCACTGTTAAAACCAGTTTTTGGCACCAAAAAGCTTTGAATGGCCAAGATCAATTGCAGTGATCCAATGGTCAATTTTATTAGTGGGATATGTCCAAAGAAGTGAGAGAAGATGATTTGGGTGTATAAAAGGCAAAAAGAAGCAATGAGAGAGTAGTTAGTTTTAGTTTTTAAAATAATGTATGTCGTTTTACTTATTGTCAAGTCTTAACTAGTTTGTATTTGTATTTTCAAGTTTATTTGTATCAAATAACAGTTTCTAAGTGTATTTCAACTCTGTTTAATCATCAATTCCAAGTTTAGTTCATATTTCATATTTGTGTCCACTGTTGAAGTTGTTACTGTCAAACTCCTTTGTTCAAACTTGTAGCAACTCAATTTCAATTTCAAACAAGCTCATATAAGCTCATAATAGCTTTCTGTAAGCCTCTAATCAAGTTTTAAGCAATATTGAAACCTGGTCAACAAAAGTCAACATGGGTAAGAAAAATGATGCAGAACAGGAAAAGGGTGATGCAGGCATGGAAATGGGGTGATTTACAGTTATTTGGGTTGGATTTGATAGGTTAGTGGTCTTGGGTTCACATTTTGCTAGCCATTGTGGCTTTGGACATTTGTAAGTCAAGTTCAAGTTCTCATGCATAATCTGTATTTGTAGTTTAAATCTGTTAAAACCAGTTCTAATAGTAGTAATTCAGTTATAATAAGTTAGTTTGATCATAAAAATAAGTAGGTTCATTGTTGAAATCTGTTTTGTGCAAAAATCAGGTTATAAAGGAGTGTTTGGATTGACTGATCTATCTGTCTTTTAGGGTTGTTCAGTGGTTAATTTCCCTTGTTTCATGTTTGTCTAGCCTAAGTATGTTCATTTGAGTCAATATTTGGTGCCTGCAACCACTAAAAGTCAAACTTGCACCTAAATCAGTCTTACTGCTTACTGTTGGGGTTTTAGGATTAGCAAATCATTGTTTTGTGTTTAGAAGTCTATAAAATTGATTGCATTAGGTTCATAACATCATATAACATCTACATCAGTAATAAAATTGGATTCAAAATCCATTTTGGTCAAAGTTCTTCAATATCATCATAAAGTCAAAAGTGTGCAAAGTCAGTTTGGGCTCATTTAGGAAGAATTATTTTGAGTTCATTTCTGGGACTTACTCAGTGAGACTTGGTATTTTAGAAACTTCAACTGGTCCTCTTTCTTATCAGTATTTTTGTAAAATTTTATGAAATTTTTATAAGCTTCAAACAAGCTCATCTTTTGGGACCTAAGTGCCCTGCTCCAAACTTGCAGTTGACACTGAGTTTTTCTCAAATTTTGTGCAAGGTGCACAAAGCTCATAAGAGCTTATCATAGTCTGATTTTTGGTGAATTTGATCTCAACCAGGTTTGCTTTAGGTTCCAATCTGTAGTTTTCAGTTTGAGCTTATTTTTAAGCTGGTACTTGTGCTTAAAGTTGGTACCCAAAATCTGTTTCTAGCTTAAAACTCATTGCATCAAATCTTTGTAGTTTGTTATTCTATGGTTTATGCTTGTTGATATTGGTTGCATTTCAGTACTTTTAGCACATTAGAACTTCTGTAATCAGTGGGTGGCTTGTTTGTTTCATTTGGCTTATTTTAGTGCTTATTTATAAGCACTTGTTTTAGCAGTTTCATTTTCTTACAAACAAGCACTTGTTTTTCTAATTTTCTCAGATTCCTTATATAATTTTAGAGTTTTCCTGAAATTTTCAGATTTTTCTAAGTTGATTTGCTATTTTTCTTAATTTAAATTAGTTTTTAAGCATTTTTAAATAGCATTTAATATAAAAAATTCAGAAAAGGTTCAAAAAAATAATTTTTCAGTTTTCTTAGGTTTAGATAAATATAAAAAGTAAAAAAAGTAATTTTCCAGATTTTTCATAGTTTATTTTGTAATTTTTAGTAATTTAAATAGTTTTAAATAGTTTAAAATTCATAAAAAATACAAAAATAATCAGAAAAATACAAAAATAGTTTTGAAAATTCTAATTTGATATTTTAGAATTTTTCAATTCATAATTTTATTTTTATAGCTTTATTTCCTATTTTCTTGTATTTTAGGTAATTATTAAATAGTTAAAAATAGTTTTTAATTAATAATAATTAATTAGACAGTTGTAAAAATAATTTTCTTTTTCTAAAAAGTTTCTTTTATCATTAGGATTATAAAAATATCATTTTTATATTTGTAGGGTTAATATTGCTTTAGTTTCACATTTTTAATTGTACGTCGCGTAGTTTTTAATT
Source organism: Chrysanthemum seticuspe (assembly GCA_019973895.1). Classification (NCBI taxonomy): domain Eukaryota; kingdom Viridiplantae; phylum Streptophyta; class Magnoliopsida; order Asterales; family Asteraceae; genus Chrysanthemum; species Chrysanthemum seticuspe. The sequence goes on along the minus strand of BPTQ01000008.1, from coordinate 278,424,716 downwards.
TCAGTTTTATAAAAACATAAAAACAAAAACATCATTTTAAATATAGTGATAGCGTTTATTTAATAGTTTTTATCTTTTTAATTTCCTTTAATTTGCATTTAAGCCGTTGTAATTTGTTGGCTTTTTCTGTAGTTATAATCATAATCAAACCCCTTTTCCGTTCAAATCTCTCGATCACTTTACGTTTGATAATCCATTGCATAGCTCGCTGGGACATAACGACCCGGGGAAACACTATACTCCTCAGATCTTCATTGAGTTCGTGTTCAAACTGTTTTAAGGTTCTTACGGTCTGCCATTCACAAGTGGCAGGCTTGTGTGAGAAACCTTGACGGTTTTGCACGGATCAAGGACTGTTTTGAAGTGCGGGTCCTGAGCTGGAGTGTCCAGGATCCATTTGACCGGTCAACTCATCAAACGTAACGTGAATTGTTTCCATGATATTTCGGGTTCTTTTATTGTAGATTCGGTATCCCTTTTTGTTTGGTGCATATCCAACAAATACTCCAATGTCAGCTTTAGCCCTAAGTTTGCCCAAGTCTTGACCCTCATTAGTTGGATAGCACAAGGCACCAAACACACGAAGGAAAGATAGATTAGGTTTTCTGTTGTGGACAAGTTCATATGGAGTTTTTCCATGAATAGTGTGAATTAGGGAACGATTTTGTGTGTAGCATGCAGTGGCAATTGCTTCAGCCCAGAGAAACATTGGAACCTTTGAGTAGATCAGCATTGTTCTAGCGGCTTCAACAAGAGTACGATTTCGTCTTTCAACTACACCGTTCTGTTGAGGGGTTCGTGGAACACTTCTTTGATGGCTGATTCCAACGCTTTCATAGAATTCACTAAGTTGTTTGTTGACAAACTCAGTTCCATTGTCTGTTCTGATAATTCTGACCGTTTTGTTTAGTCGAACCTGCAGCTGTTTGATGAGTTTGATGATGATATCAGGTGTTTCATCCTTTGTCCTTAAGAACTTGACCCAGGTGAATCTAGAGTAATCATCAACCACAACTAACACATATTTCTTCCCAAAGATATTCCGCACCCTCATTGGTCCACATAAATCCATATGAATCATATGAAGAACTTCTGTGACAGAGTTAGTAGGTTTGGGTTTATGGGCATACTTCTTGCTTTTTCCCAATTGACATGCTGAACAAAGATGATCCTTTTCATACTTTAGTCTAGGTAATCCTACAACTAAGTCCTTTCTGGAAAGATCGTTGATGGTGCCGAAGTTCAAGTGATTGAGACGACGATGCTATAACCATGACTTTGTTTTAGAAGCCTTTGATAACAAGCAGATTGGAGAGGCCCTCATCATGTCATCGATAGAGATGGTGTAAAGATTTGAGCCACGAGTTCCTTTTAACAGTTCCTTACCATTAAGATCTCTAACAAAGCAGGTATGTTTTCTGAAGGCTACTTCTAGATCAGAATCACAGAATTGACCAACAGAGAACAGATTATGACCTAAACCTTCCACATAATATACTCTAGAGATGACACTATCACCAACAACATAATCTCCATAACCCATAATAGCACCGAAATGATCATTACCAAATCTAACAGTCCCGATGAATTTGCTCACGAAGTTCATGAGCCGCGACCGGTCTCCAGTCATATGCTTGGAACAGCCTGAGTCCAGGTACCACAGAACGATTTGAACGATCTGCAGTTGAACACAGACAAGAATGGATAACTGGATAATTGGGATCCCCATGCAAGAATGGGTTCCATTTGTTTAGTAACAATGTTTGGAACACCCACATCAGAAATAGAAGCATTCATATCAGAAAGTGAGGCAATGGAATCGTTGTGAATAGATGCAGTACTAGTGTCAGTATTAGCCCTGTTCACAGTGTGATCACTTCTTAAGGGAATAGTTCTACCAGTAGGCATCCATTTTCTAGTGGGCATTATCTGATTAGTCTTAAGACCAACAGGTGTCCAATAAAAGCCTATTTTACTGAATGTTCTTCCTGTGGGTTTCCACTGTTTTCTAACTTTCTTTCGTTTTTGCCTTTTAGCCTTCTTAGCATGAATTTTAGCATTAACAATATTAACTGGACAATTAACATCATTAGGCAGAACATTAACACCACATTCATGATTAGAGACAGAATTCAAGCAGACATCAGTACAAGGTTTGCAAATAGTATCGGAATTCGAATTAATTACAGTACGCCTATGGCTAATACTAGAATCAACACGATTCGTTTTATTCAATTCAAGCTTAAAGTTCCTAGATTGTTCTTCTACTCTTTTCCAGTGCACATTCTTAGCTTGCGAGGTCCTATCATTCCTTGTATTGTCTTGAGACTTTGACCTGCTTCCTTTAATGTCACTGATTACTCCTGTAGAGGGAATGGGAGCATTAGTTGGTTTGACTACTCTTTGCATCACCTGTTTAGATGTACTGGGGTCTGAACTACATGCAGGTGCACTTAGGTTCACTTTCATAAAACTAGAGGTACTGTGATTTGTACTCCTAGAAGGCACACTTGAGTTCTCTTTCTTAGCATTGACAGATCTGGAATCTGAACTACTTAAAGGCACACTACGGTTCACATTCAAAACATTGGGAATCGAATGCATATCATACTTAGCGTTAGGCATTGAGCATGGAATCAAAGGATTAACTCTCTCACCTAATGACTTTGGGCATATTGTGATCAAGCATTCTAAGATTTCTTGAGATCGTTTGGCATATAAGCATGCATATCCAATTGCATTATCATGAGGTTTCTCTAGCTTATCCTCTTCAACAATCTCACGCAGACATTCTAGGCAATCCTTAAGGGATGAGAAGTATGTTTGAATGGCAAGTTTGTTGTTCTTTAGATGAGGAGGGACATATGTCACAGATAAAGCATATTTATTACAAGAGTGAACCTTTGATACAACATTCTCCCCATTGGTCATTGGCATTTTCCCTTTTACCTGACTCTTCAGATTCTCAATTTCCTTTTGCAATGAAGCTATTTGTTCGTTGTTTTTGTTACGAGTGACTTTAATTGATTCAAATAACTCATTGAAATGACGTTTAACCTTTTCATTTTCTTCTAGAAAACTTTCGTTTTCCTTTTGTAAAGCATTTACTAGGTTTTGAAGATGAAACGTTTGAGAATTCTGAGAATCTAAAGGAGGAGGCATTTGGGAGCCTGTCATATTGTTCGTTTGACCCTTTAATTGAGAGATTTGGGCTTTCAACTTTCTGATCGTGTTGCACTGAGCTTGGATCTGTTCATCACGTTTGTTAATTTGAAAAACTGCATCAAACTCTGGAGCATCTGAAGATGTCTTGACATTTGAAGTTTTGACATTTTCTTTAAGATGTTGATATTTTAGTTGTAAATTAAAATGTTCAACTTCTAGTTTAGAAAAATGTTTAACGAAATTGTCGTGATCATCCAGTTCAATTTTCTCGTTTAGTTTAGAATTAGTTTGTTCAAGCTCAATGACACGATCATGGGAGACTTTCAGGGCCACAGATAGTTCATGAAATTTGGAAGCATTAATAGAGCAATTTGAAGTAGTGAAAAACACATCTTGAGCAACACATTCAGTAATAAGATTCTCATTTAATGTATGCAAGTTCTTTCTTTCAATCTCATTATATTTCAGTGCACGCTCATAGTCACTAACTTCAACAACCATTGCATCAAATTCCTTTTCCATACCCTTAATATCAGTTTTTATCCCCTTTTTAAGACTCTCAAAGTGATCTTTTAGAAGTTTAAAGAAGGGCATGACCTCAGTTAAATAACATTCTTTCATTTGTTCAAAACCCCTTTCTCCTTCAGTTATACCAGTGGGTGTGATCCTTTTCTTGCAAGTTTTCTCAAAATCAACAAATAGTTGAAATATAACGTATTGGCTAATTAATGTCTTGCTTTTAGTGGCAATTGTTCTAGGTACAAGATGCATTGGTGTATTAGGAGGATACACAGTCGCTCTAGGCATTTTCCAAAGGGGAGGGTTTGTTTCAACAATATTTTCCGCTTTCTGCTTATCTAAATCCTTTTTCCAGAAGACTTGTTCGGGAGTCAACAATGTCTGAGGCTTAAACTTGTTCAAGGAAATCCAGTTTTCCTTCTTGTAATCGTGAGGAGTGATAATTATGTTTTTCTCTTTGCATTTGGGATCATTTTGTTTCTTATTCATCTTTTCCCTGGTGATTTCATTTGATTTCTTATCTTCCTCAGTGCACTCAACGCAGCTAGGTTTCTGCCTAGGCTTAAGGATTTCATTACCATCATAAAGCACCTTATGAGCATTTCTAGCCTTTTTAATTACCTCTGGATTTGGTTCCTCAACAAGGAGTACCCAACTCGAGAGTTACTTCACTAAATCAACAAGCTCCCTTCTCGGCGGAGAAAACCTTACAATCGTCGCTTACACTTTTTCCGGTACAAAGCTAAATACCGGGTTCTAGTTCGAGGTAGAACCAACCTAACTTCGCCTATACAATATTTCCGACACTAAGCTAGATGTCGAGTTCTTTTACAAGGGTACAACTACTCCCAATATGTTTTATGGCCCAACATAATAAACTTTGTGTTTTATGGCACAAACACATAAACCATCTAATCTAGTTTGGTGAAAGTGTTGTTATGATGCAATGATGTTTACACTAATGATCCATGACACAAATGTCTAATGGATATGAATAAATACTTCTAAATGAACTTCCATTGATAGGAAGCCTTCATGATGAAGATCACAAGTTCCCTAAACTTCTTGTGATAGATATTCAACTTGTGGTGAGTGGGGATGGCTAGATCTCCAAGATTTCCTTGGTTGATCAAAGAGTATGCTTACAACAAAGATGAATGTTAGAAGCATTATGATCATGATCATTAGGGTGTTTAATGTATGTTACTACATTGTTAATGATTGATCTAAATGTATGCAAGAAGGTGGAGAAGATGTGATTTGAAGTGGTGAAGAAATGGGAAAACAATGGGCTTCTATTTATAGCCAAAAGTGGACAGGAGCATCCACGGACCAAGGAGCCCTTTAAAGGGTTCCGTCCTTTATACAAATTGGTGCCGTGGGATCCTGACATAAAATCTAAAAAATCTTTCTTCAAATCTTTGCAAGATATTACCAAATCTTACTAAGATCACATTTGATTTATTGAGTGTCAATCTAACCAAAATATTCAAGTGATCTTCCAAGGATTTCAAAGATGATGCATGACATGATGTAACATGTATTTTCATTTTTAGATTAAAAAGTTTATCAAGGTAAACTTGTAAAATGTATTATGTAACTAGTTAATAAAATGTCTAGTTACCTTTTGAAAAAGAGTGCTTGTCAAAATAAAATATATTTTGTCAAGTGTAAGTAAACTTTAGTATTTGTATGAAATACATGTAAATGCAAAATGTAAAATGAGGTTCGAAATAGAATGGTTAACCTATTAAAATACTTAGTGACTCTAAACGTATTTTAAACATTCTAAATGATTTGTTAATGGGTTTGATCATAATGCCACATAACAAACATGTACGAACCTGTGTTGTAACATACGAGGACTTGAGACATCGAGAGGTGTTGAATGTATGTTGAGACAAAGTGTGATTACAAGTAACTTGTACATTTTACGTTATGTATTACAAGTTACATGTTTGTCATCAATCAAAACAAACGAGACTGTATAGCTTAAATATCGTAATATTTGAACTAACAATCTCCCCCTTTTTGATGATGACAAAGATATGTAAACGTAATAGAAAGTAAACTGTAAAAAGTTACTTGTATCCTTACTACCTTTACATTACCTTCTCCGTTTACACTCTTCTCCCCCTTTTGTCGAAACAAAAAGGGCGTGTCCTTGGAGTTTAACTTCATTTCTCCCCAAAAAGGCGAGCTTGCATCATCCCTAGTGAAGTTAAAACGTCCACTTCAATCCGTCCCTTGTTTGGTAGCGGATCCATGGATCAAATAAAGAGGCTTAACCTACATCAAGGTTAGTTTTATGCAACAAAAATTATGAGAAATATATGAAAAAGAAAAATGCATAGCAATGTTAGCCTATTTTCTCCACTTTTTATCGAAGCACAAATGCTTGTTGAAAAGTGAGAATGATGCTAAATGCATGCATGCTCCCCCTTGACACTTGCTCCCCCTTGTTTGAGGGGTCAAGGTATGATTAAAAACCTACAAAACAAACATTAGTGCAAAACTATATTCGTCATTGGACGAGTAAGTGATATACAACAAAGTGTGTATAAGATGCATTCAGTAAATTCTTGACGGAAGCTCCCCTTGCGCTAGGGCGTCAAGATGAACCTTCAAAATAAATATTAGTATAATAGAAGCTTTGTCTTTAGACAAATATGTCATATACAACCAAGTGTATAGACGATGCAATATGAGTGCTTAAAGGATATTCCTCCTTGTTCTAGGATGTCAAGAAGCACCTAAAATAAGAAAAATAATTGATGCAAACTTCATCCTTAGATGAGTAAATTATATACAATCGAGTGTATATGATGATGAACCTACAATGAAAAACATTAGTGCAATATATTTCATCTTTTTCACAAAGAAAAATAAGATGTATATATGTGATAAATGATATAATCAAAGATCTCATGAAGTGTAGTCTCCTAATTACAATCATAAGAAAAGTGAGAATATAATATGATAAAAACCTACAAACTAGTTCCTAGAAAGAAGATATGAAGTCTCCCACCGGGTGTGCCACTAGTGGTGCTAGTGTTGGTGTCGGTTTACTAGTAGGATTCATGTGGTGATGGTAGATGACTCGAGATTTACAAAAGTAAGTTTTCGCTAATCCATGGTGGTGATGATTAGTGAAAGTGGTGATGGAAGGTGGTGGTGATTAGGTAGGAAGCTATTAAGGAGTTAGAAACTCGTATGTATAGAAAATATAAAAATATGGACTCATGCAATCCTTTCGTCATGTCAAGTGACCAAAGCTAAGAGAAAGAAAAAATGTGAATGGATATTGCATTTCAATGATTCATAAGGGTTATGATTTGAATGATTTATTGATGCTAACAATCTATTGTTTTGAGCAAGTTCTCATATGCTTCAACCCAAGAGTAATCAATAATGCGTTCTATCTAAGAATATTATAATGAAGATACCAAAAGATATAAAAGTGATGAAGATAAATTCGTTCATTGATTGACACGAATTATAAAAATGACCTATTATAGGTGACAGTGGGAAAGGTAGTATTAGCATGGTTTTGACCGACATGGATGATTATCACTTTGAAAAGAAGTGAAGACAATATGGAAAATACTAATAATGAGTACCTATATGAGGATGAGAATGACATTATATGAGTGAGAGTTGGATGGACCAACGTGTTGGAGATGGCTGTTTTGATTAATATATCGTTTGCACTGACAAGGACATGCATGATAAGCGAGAAATGGATAAGATCCTATGATGGTGTTCTAGATAGTGAAGTTGTAAGGTGCTAGTTTAAGGAAAATCCTATATGTAGAGATGAAGACGTTTTGTAAAAACACATGATGTGTTTTTCACTTGATGAGGTATTGGTGCGAAAAAGGTTGAACTAGTTGTGGTTTCATGAACCGGTTTTAGCTAAGTGGTGTTTACCTATGTGTTGGTATTGTAGAGTCTAAGAGACATAAAATTTGACAAAAGACAATTATGTGAATGAATTTCTCTCCCCCTTAATTGGTGGACATCCAACATAATGTGTAATGTATCAAATAAGGAATGACAACAAAGTGTTTAGGAGGTTATTCGGGCTAACGAAAAAGATGAGCTTAGTGATGTTTTTCTGGATGATGGTTAGCATACAATGAACTTCATCCTTAAAGTCACGTACCTCTTCTCGATTAATACGAGATGATCGTATGATGAGGCATGTGGTTTCCTAATAGTAAGTGAAGAGGATTAGAGTATTGTTATAACTAAATAATGATGGAGGTGATTTTTGGAAAGCGGAAGCAAAAATGAGATTTGGAAAGAGGTCGGTTGAAAGACAAAAATGCAAAGCCAACCCTCTAGAACTTAATTCTATATGCTTTTAAACTATATGCAAGTGTAGGGGTCCCATGAAGCATAGTACTAATCTACGTAGCAATAAAGGGGATTATGCAAAATGAGCATATAAAAGTTAGAACCAATTGAGATAACAAATAATTTGTTATCAACCTACAAAACAAATTTGTTAGTGACAAAAGATGTTAACATGATAGAAATCAAATGATAACATATTATATAAGCAAAAACAACACATTGCACTTAAGTAGACAAGAAATCACCATACAAGATAGCATCAAGACAATCATATTATGCAAGAATACAACTTTATTCAAGACATTTCATTTTGAGATTGTTTTGTCGTTAGACTTAGACGTTTAAGCATACTTAGCTTATAAATTAACACAACAATCTATGTGATTAATTTGTAAGATAAAAAGGCTTCTAAAAGTTTGTCATACCAAAAGCACTTTGACATATTATATGTGCACACGTAGCAAACAAATAGTGTGACAAGAAGCAAAAGAAACAAGATGAAAGATTCATGCAAGCCATGTTTAAGACATGACAATTTGGAGCATGTATCATTTGGATCGTACTACACATAGATGTAATGAATGCCAACTAATAACTTTCAAACACAAATATATCATATCGAAATTATCACGTATCAAAATAGGATATTAACATGTTAATCATGCTAAAAATAATTCAAAAGTAAGTATCATGCAAATAAAGTTTAGGTTTAAACGTTTAGTAGCATGAAACGATATAATTCAAAAGTAAGTATCATGCAAATAAAGTTTAGGTTTAAACGTTTAGTAGCATGAAACAAGAATACAAGCATTATAAAGATAAAACCGTACTAAGGTTTACACATTTGACTAGTTATCAAACACTAAGATAATGTCAAATCAACTTATCGTATTAAACAAGAACATGTAATCAACACATGTAAGTGCAATGCAAGTGGTTTTAAAAGAAAAGTCATATATACTACTTGTTTGATTAGTATTCCTAAGGCGAGGCAAACTATCAATGTTTTAACACTTACTTTAGGCAAGTATAGGAATACAGATTTTTCAAGTTGGAGAATGAATATGAGACTATTACTAGCAATGCTCAATTAAGGCTAAACACGACCATTTTTACGGGTGATTCCACATACCCAACTTCTCTCCAGGAAGCAATTCAACCGTTAGGTCAAATTGAGTTTCTAGTGCAATAGGTTCTCCAGTAGTCATTCTCATGTTAGAAAGATGGGAACTCCTACTTTTGCATATTAAAGTGCATAAAAGATGATAGTTTACCAATACTTGGCTTAATGTGACTTAACTAATATGCAATATAACTAGGGTGATGAAGACGTCATGTTATACACATGAATTTTAACAATGGTGTGTTTGATAAACCATGTGTTTTAATCTTGTGTTTAGAATCTAAAGTTGTTCAAATTACACAGCTAATTGTATGATCTAATCGATGACATCTTTTATGTTGAGTTGAAGTGTGTACTTTAAATGTGAATTGATCATCTTAGACTAGATAATGGAATATGTTAAACTAAGAACGTTCTCAAGAAAGCTCTTTGGTATTTTATTTAACAAGAGTCTAAGTGAGGTTACCAACTTCAATAGATCTTGTGTATGCTCTAAAGATGTGTAGTTTTAACCTTGGATGTGTACTTTGTTTGAGCAAGGTTAGGTTATGATGTACGCTTGAAAGGAAATAGATACAAATAGTATCTTTCAACAAATGAGATTATCCCATGGGATAAAGTTATCATGCTTATGAAAACAAGTATGACAAGATGAATTGGATATGCTAGTTCACAGAACTTTGTAGATGTTTGTTTCAAGATCATTTAGCCAATGAGGTGTAATGAAATCTCTTGTAACACAACTATTTATGTCGCAAGAGTGATGCATAGGATATACAATATCCTTTTAACAAAATGAAAGCTTAACGCATGAATCTTAGTCATAATGTTCTTCAAAACATCATGTTTTCCTAAATGAAGATATGAAGCCAAATTTTTTGAATCGGATAGTCCCATCTAAATAAACTTGGTCTCAAGATTATATTCACTAGATGATGACAAGAGGAATTCACTCGAGTTTCTTATGTATACTCCTCAAGAGTCATTGTTGCTTGGGGTGTATGATGTTGGCTTTGAGATTGCATTTTAACATATGTTGTTAAAATGTTGATTTGAGGTTTAACAAAATTTATGCAGAAGTTTAACGACAAAGTATTACTAATACTTTGATTATTTGTGAAGGTAGTACTACTTATACCTAGTGGAAATTGACAACAATTACCAAGAGCACCATGCTTATTTGATAGTTGAGGTTCTAGCCATAATGAATTATCTAAGTCCTTATATGTGGGAAAGGATGGTTGAGTTTGTTCAAACGTGCATTTGATTCAGTACAAGTGTTGGACACAAGGGCTTTTTGAGCAATACACTCAACGAATTCAAATGATGGCAAGGATGGTGGATTGGTTGATCTAGGTGGTAGGTCTTCTAGTGTGTCTAAATAAGGATGTGGTGATGTAGGGGTTTGTTGTGCTATGGGAGTACTTAGGTTGATTATTTTTCCATAGATGTTGAACACAAAAAGTACGGATACTAATTCTTATGGTTCATTGGTTGCTACAACTAGTGGGTGAAGTGCTTGAAGTTTTGGTTATGTTTATGAAGCTTAGGGGCTGAGGTATAGGTTCACCTTGAAAGGGCACGTTTGGTTTAAAGTATACTCTTGGAAGTTCATGAGCAATATGCTTAATGGTGCCAAAAGATGGAAGAGGGATAGTAGGTGTCAAAGAGGGATAAGTGGTACAGTGGGTTGTTCGCTTTTGATAAGTGTTTCAACATGTGTTGTTAAAATACTTGGGTGTTGATTTTTCAGATATGACTTTTAATGACTATAATCGTAAGTCGCATATACTTGAATATTTCAGATGAAATACTTAAGTTGTCAATCCTAATTTGTTGAGATTATAAAGCTTAGATTGAACTCAAGGATAACAAGACTTGATAGTATGTCTTTAACATACGTGTGAGTTATGACTCTAATACTTATCGTCTTGAAGGATGACACATTATTTTCATGTTAACCAAGTGAGGCAATACATGTTGATACAAAACAATATCTATATTCATATGATAGACTTGTGTATGATATCTTTGCAAATAATGAGTCCAGATTTGTTAGTCTCGGTAAGTCATCTAAGTCATCCGCAAACGGGTGAGGAGATGTTGGTGGTGTTGCACAAAGTTTGTGTTGGGAATTATGCGAAGAAGGATTTCTGCTGTCATTACTGCCGAAGGATTCTGCTGAAGTAGAAGCAGAATCTGCTGAAGAAGAGATTCTACTAAAGAGTAAAAGCCGTGCTGTGTTTCTGCTGAAGGGTGGAAGCTGACTAGGATCAGCATGCGCTGTATTATTTAAATGCTAACACATCATTATTCTTGTACTGCCCGAGGTTAGCATGGGTATTATTGTACTGCTCAATATTATCTAGTGTTTTAGTCATTAAGTGCATACTTGCATGTTTAGTCATTTGAGTGGTAATAGTTTAGGGTTCCTTGTCTATAAAAGGAACCTCATAGTTTGTAATAGAGGAAAACTAATTTGAAACATAGAGTTTCAGTTAATAATAAAAGATCCATAGAGGATCTAAGTGTTCTTAGTTATAACAACTTGTATTTACTTTCCGCTATAGAATACGGGTTGTAGAGATTTTCTTTTAGTTTGCTTATGATTACATAGGCAACACTAACAATCCACGAGTGCTCAAGATCTGTCAAGGTCTGTCTGTGTTCAAATAGTTCGACAAGTGGTATCAGAGCCTCGGGAGAGTCTCTACGATACTGAGAACCTTATTTACCTCACCCCCATACAACCAAAAACATATTCACCATGCCTGGAACTGATGATGAATCAGAAGTCACCAACAACAACATCAAAAACACTACCTCTATGCAGCAACTTAGTCTCTCCAACAGTAATGGTAAGTTTCCTTATCTGAAAAAGGAAGAGTATGATCTGTGGACCATGAAGATGCAGAACTGGATCTCCAATATTGATTGGAATCTGTGGGAGATTGTGAAGAATGGAAACAGTCTGAAGAAGACTATCCCAGATCTTGATGGTAAGTTTACCATTGCTCCTCCCAAAACTGCTAAAGAGATTCTAGCTGTGCAAAGAGAGCACAAAGTAAGAACCATCCTTCTTCACTCTATTCCTGAAGATCACTTGGGTGATTTTCACCACATGGTTGATGCAAAGGACATTTGGATGGCTCTTAAAGCAAGGTTTGGTGGAAATGAAGAGTCCAGGAGAATGAGGAAGTCCATGCTGAGACAACACTTCAAAGAGTTCAATATCTCTGAAGAAGAAGGTATCCACAAGGGATACGACAGGTTTCACAAGATTCTGAGTCAGCTGAACCAGCTGAATGCAAAGCCTGACAATGATGATTGCAATTCAAAGTTCTTACGATCTTTGCCTCCATCATGGTTACATGTGAGTATAGCCCTTAAAGCTAAAGGTGGGCTGGACATGCTCACTTTTGATGAGTTGTACAACAAACTCAGATCTCTTGAACCTGATGTCAGATCTCCCTACCGTGCATCCTCTTCTGATCATTCAGCCTTTGTTGGGACATCTCCCTCCAATATGATGATGCATGCTTCAAGTCCATCTTACTTACCATCATCATCTTATCCTCCCACTCCATCACATCCTCAAGCTAGAACTGGCAGTATATTGGAGGATGTTCTTCATTCATTTGTTGCTGATTATGATACTCAGCAGCATCTGGTATATGAAGATTTTGACCAAGTGGACCCACTTGAGATGGAAGAGATGAAGCTAAAATGGCAGGTGGCCATGCTTTCAGTAGATATCAAGAGGTTTGAAGAGAAGGCAGGAAGGAAGTTTGGATTCAAGGGAAAGGATCCAGCTCGTTTTGACAGGAGAAAGGTCAAGTGCTTCTCTTGTCACCAGATGGGTCATTTCTCAAGGGAATGTAAAGACAGGAAGAGTGGAGAGGGAGCTAACTACAATTCCTATCAGCAGAATCAAAATGGAGCTAGCACTTCAGCAGCCCTTGTCACCTTGGATGAACAGGTCAACTGGGCTGCACATGAACCTGTGAATGAGGAAGCTGCTGATACTGAGAAGCTTGGATTGCTGGCCAGATGTACTTCGGAGGATAGGCATGATCAATTTGCCTTCATGGGACTTTCTCAGGTACACAACTGTATATTTGGTTGTAGTGATAGATACAATGAACTTAAAGAAGCTTATGATACTATGAAACCTAAATACAATGAATGCTATGTTGATAATGAAGCTTATAATCTTTCGTTAAAAACATTAGAAAGACAAAAGGTTTGGTTTCAAAAGAATCAGATAGCTTATGAAGAAAAGATTAAGGTGCTACAATTTGATATAGATATCGCTAATATTAACTTTAAACGCACTGAAAAAGAAAAAGCTGATACTATTGCTGAGAATCTAGAGCTTAAAGAGAAACTTGCTGAGGAAATAGCTAGACATAAACAATGGTTAATATCAGGTGACAATCTAGCTAGAGCACTTTATAGTAGTCAATCAGTGACCTCAGGAATAGGTTTAGGCTTTCAAAAGTATGTAGGATTGGAAGCTAGGCAAGATGGGCGTAAATCTACACCTGCAGGCTTAGAACATTTTAAAAAAGAAGGTGATTTGCATGCTGTCCCTGGACCTATTAGAGGTGAATTCATACCCACTGACCTGTCTGTTAATATTGACTTTGATGGATCACACCATCTGTATGGCAAAAAGTCAAAAGACTTGCCAGACAATGATGCTTCATCTTATGACTTTGTCTCTTTCTCTGACAGTGACAATTCATCGGATCAAGGATCTACTTACAACTGTGATTCAAGTGATAAGTCAGACCTTCCCAAGCCCTCACCTGAGCCTACACCCAAGCCTGCACCCAAGTCTATCTACAAGCCTTCTAGGATAGCTGCTGAGGAATCTACTTCCAAGCCTGTTTCCCCTGAAGACTTGTCATTTAAATCTTTGCATAATAAGTCTGTTAAAAACAATTCCTTTAATATTTCTGGTTTAAGTACTCCTACTTGTAATAGAACATCTTCTTTGTTGAATCAATCTTCCAAAAGGAAGACATGTTTTGTTTGTGGAAGTAAATTTCATTTAATTAAGGATTGTGATTTTTATGAGCAAAGATTGGGTGTATGTGCTACTCAGCAGAAACCTAGACCTGTGTGGACCAATGTTAAGAATATTCCACCTTATATCCCACAAGCTACTGACTCTCCTTGGAAGAGATCAACTGATAGACCTTATGTGCAACCCACTAGCCCATACTTTAAACATGGTTATTGGCCTGCATATGTTGACTTTATGAATAATAGGAAAGGATGTTGGGGTACTGCTGTCAAGTCCTCAGCAGGTTGTTCTTGGAATAATAAGGGACCCAAATTTCAATGGAAACCCAAGAAAAATGGTGGATCTTACTCTTTTGCCAGACCTAAATCTAATGATCCACAAGGTAGGTTCAAGTCAGCAATGACTTGAGCCTCCTCTGTATACTAACATTCTTTTGTATATATGTTTGTTCTGTAGGATCATCCTCTTAAGCATAAAGATATTGGCATTGTTGATAGTGGCTGTTCAAGAAGTATGTCTGGAAATACAGATATGATGCACAATTTTATTCCTATTGAAGAAGGAGGCAATGTGACCTTTGGTGGAAGTGATGGTAGAATTACTGGGAAAGGCACCATCAAGACACCCCTACTGAACTTTGAGAATGTGTACTATGTTAGGGAACTTCAGAACTTCAACTTGTTCTCAGTCTCACAAATTTGTGACACCAAGAACAAGGTACTCTTCTCTGAAGATGAATGTCTTGTGCTTTCTAAAGAGTTCAAGCTTCCAGAAGATACTTCAATTCTACTGAGAGTTCCTCGAACTCACAATCTATACACATTCAACATCAATGAAGTTCATCCTGAAGGTGACCTCACTTGTTTGCTGGCTAAAGCATCATTGGATGAGTCTAACAAATGGCACAGGAGAATGGCTAATGTGAATTTCAAGACCATTAACACACTCTCTAAAAGGGGTCTTGTTGAAGGTCTACCCTCCAAAGTTTTCTCCAATGATCATAATTGTGTTGCATGCAACAAAGGGAAGCAATACAGAGCCTCCTACAAAGCTGTCACTACAGTGAGCATTATCTCTGAGCCTCTTCAGCTATTATATATGGATCTATTTGGTCCAACTCAAGTCAGAAGCATTGATCACAAGTACTATTGTTTGGTTATCACTGATGGATATAGCAGATTTTGCTGGGTGTTCTTTCTAAGGACTAAAGATGAAACATCTCCAGTGCTGAAAGACTTCATCACCCTCGTTGAAAATCAGTTGAACAAGAAGGTTAAGGGAATTCGGTGTGATAATGGGACAGAGTTCAAGAATGCTATTATTATAGAACCATGTAGGTCTAAAGGGATAAAAAGGGACTATAGCAATCCAAGAACCCCGCAACAAAATGGGGTAGCTGAAAGAAAGAATAGGACCTTGATAGAGGCTGCAAGATCAATGCTTGCAGACTCTAAATTGCCCACTATGTTCTGGACTGAAGCTGTTGGCACAACTTGCTATGTGCTTAACAGGGTCTCCATTACTAGACCTCACCTCAAAACACCATATGAACTTCTCTTTGGGAAGGTTCCAGTCATTCATTACCTCAAACCTTTTGGTTGTCAAGTGACCATTCTAAACACCAGTGATCCGTTGGGGAAGTTTGATGAGAAAGCTGATGATGGTTATATTGTGGGTTATTCAGCTAACAGCAAGGCGTACAGAGTGTACAACTTATCTGCCAAGAAGATAGAGGAGACTTTGAACCTGAGATACCTGGAAGATAAGCCCAATGTTCAAGGACAGGGTCATGTGTGGTGTTTTGACCTTGACTACCTAACTGATTATCTGGGGTATACTAGACATATGGCTAACCAAAGTGCAGTCTCTCAAGAATCTCCCACTAACAATGCATGTACCTTGGATGCTGACTCTAGAAGTGATTTTGAAGATGATGAACAACCCATTCTTGTGCCTTCTTTCTCCCCTAACAATGTTGCAGGTAACTCTTCTAGAGATACTTCAGCTGAGAGTGAAGATGTATCACACTATGCTGAGGACCTTGCTACGCTTCAGACTCAAGAGTTTGCAGCTAAGCTTGAAGCTGAGAAGGTGGATGGGGAGTTTGCAAATGAGGCTGTCAGTGGAAACCATATTTCTGCTGACACTGATGCAGTCTCTCCCATCATCATCAAATCTGCTGAAAGCTCGTCTGTTACTACTCCTATTCCTACTAGAGTGTCCACAGACTTTGGTGAACCGTATACTCGCTTTCCAAGTCCTTCAGATCTTGGAAATCATCAACCCAAATCTGGCATTTTCACCTCAACTTCCTATGACACAACCTTTGTACCAACTGTGTCTAATCTTGAACCTACCATTGAAGTCAACCCCACTGCTACTAAAAGAATCAACATAACTCACCCTCAATCCAAAATTATTGGTGACATTCTAGCTCCTGTTAGAACTCAAAAGGCTATCTCTAGTCCTAAATTTGGACAGGTTGATTTTCTCTCCTATGTCTCAAATCAGCAAAGAGACAATCACATAGACTACAAGCATTGTCTGTTTGCGTGTTTTCTTTCTCAAGTAGAACCAACCAGTGTCTCTCAAGCTCTTGAAGACTCTAGTTGGATTGAGGCAATGCAAGACGAAATGCAACAGTTTCAAAACCAACAAGTTTGGATCTTGGTACCTTTACCAGATGGCAAATATGCTATTGGAACTAAATGGATTCTGAAGAACAAAAGAGATGCAAGGGGTGTGGTTATTAAAAACAAAGCAAGATTAGTAGCGCAAGGTTACAGGCAAGAGGAGGGGATTGATTATGATGAAGTGTTTGCACATGTTGCTAGAGTAGAGGCTATTCGAATTTTCTTGGCCTATGCATCCTACATGGGCTTCATGCTGTATCAGATGGATGTTAAAGGTGCTTTTCTGTATGGTGAGATAGAAGAGGAAGTTTATGTCACACAACCCAAAGGATTTGAAGACCCAGATCATCCTAATCATGTTTACAAAGTAGTTAAAGCTCTCTATGGACTTCATCAGGCACCAAGGGCATGGTATGCTAGGCTTTCATCATTTCTGCTGAAGCATGGCTACAGAAGAGGTGCCATTGATAAGACTCTTTTTCTGAAGAAGAACTCGACTGACATCATCCTTGTGCAAGTGTATGTGGATGACATCATTTTTGGATCCACTAAAGAAGCTTGGTGTAGGGAATTTGAGGATCTGATGAAGGGAGAATTTCAGATGAGTGCTATGGGGGAGCTTACTTTCTTTTTGGGTCTCCAAGTTCAGCAGAAACAAGATGGGATATTTATCAGTCAAGATAAATATGTGAGGGACATGTTGAAGAAATTTGGTATGGAAGGTTTCAGAACTGCCACAACACCTTATGAAGCTCCAAAAACAAAAGCCAACAATGAACCAGATCTTCCTGTGAATGTTCATTTATACAGATCTATGATTGGTTCATTAATGTATCTAACAACTTCAAGGCCTGATATTACCTTTGCTGTGAGTGTTTGCTCTCGACATCAAGTCACTCCTCTTACTTCACATCTCAATGTAGTCAAGAAGATCTTTAAGTACCTCAAAGGCCAACCTCATTTAGGCCTTTGGTACCCAAAAGAGTCTCCTTTTAAGTTGGAAGCATATAGTGACAGTGATTATGCTAGCGCAAATCTGGATAGGAGATCCACAACTGGAGGCTGTCAATTCCTTGGAACGCGACTGATTTCTTGGCAGTGCAAGAAACAAACCATTGTGGCTACCTCAACTACTGAAGCAGAGTATGTTGCTGCTGCAAATTGCTGTGGACATGTCCTTTGGATTCAAAACCAACTGCTGGATTATGGGTATAACTTCATGAACACAACTCTTTTTATTGATAATCAGAGTACCATATGCATTGTCAAGAATCCAGTTTTTCACAGTAGAACCAAACATATTGAAATCAGGCACCACTTTATAAGAGATGCATATGAAAAACATTTGATAAATGTGGAGAAAATTCATACAGATGATAATGTGGCAGATTTGTTAACAAAAGCTTTTGATGGACCAAGGTTTCAACACCTAGTGGTCAATATTGGAATGCTTAACCCTTAACTGCAAAGTTTAAGGGGAGGCATAGGCCTCAGGGGAGGCATATGCCTCAGGAGAGGATTTTTCTTTTTCTTTGTTTTTTTGTTAGTTTCTTAGTTAAAAAAAAAAAAAAAAAAAAAAACCCAACTTTCTTTTGAAGGTTTGTTGCACCTTTTGATGGTTTTTAACTCACCAGATATACCTTGTGTGTATCAAAGAGTTGGCTAGTCCAAAGGGTACAGCTTTGGTAAAGACACTTCAAATCTGTTGATAGCTGTAATGATTTGCTCAAAATCATAGGGTCTGCAACCACCCATGCTTAATTGCTGAGAGTTGTATGGTCATCAATTCACCATGGTCTATTCCTTGTTGGAATCCAAGAATTGGCAAGCCTACAAGTATATGGCTTGTGGTAAAGGCAAATGCATCCATATTTGGTTTTCAATTCACCAATTCTAAGCATTGACTAGTCCTGAGCAAACGGCTACAGGTAAAGACACATCAAATCCGTTTATATAGTTGCTGATTTGCTAATAAATCAGATGGTTATCAATGTACCATAGTTTTCGGACTTAAACATCTGGCTACTCCAGTAGTGATGGCTATTGGTAAAGAGACATCAAATCCATTATTTTCAATGATTCACCTCTCACAGGTGTTAACACATCTGGATGTGATGAGAATAGTATGCGACTAATAAGTTTTGATGTACAATATGTCATGTGTTGCTGCAAAGACCTGGCGCTTCAAAGTTTACTCATCATAGAGATGAGATAATTAGTGGTTCTTTGCTACTGATGTTTGAGAATAATCCTCTAGTACTGAAGTCTCTAAGATCTATCAAGGTAGGAAACTGGAACTTAACCAAGTCAAATTCCAGTTTAGGGGAGGATTGTTGGGAATTATGCGAAGAAGGATTTCTGCTGTCATTACTGCCGAAGGATTCTGCTGAAGTAGAAGCAAAATCTGCTAAAGAAGAGATTCTACTAAAGAGTAAAAGCCGTGCTGTGTTTCTGCTGAAGGGTGGAAGCTGACTAGGATCAGCATGCGCTGTATTATTTAAATGCTAACCCACCATTATTCTTGTACTGCCCGAGGTAAGCATGGGTATTATTGTACTGCTCAATATTATCTAGTGTTTTAGTCATTAAGTGCATACTTGCATGTTTAGTCGTTTGAGTGGTAATAGTTTAGGGTTCCTTGTCTATAAAAGGAACCTCATAGTTTGTAATAGAGGAAAACTAATTTGAAACATAGAGTTTCAGTTAATAATAAAAGATCCATAGAGGATCTAAGTGCTCTTAGTTATAACAACTTGTATTTACTTTCCGCTATAGAATACGGGTTGTAGAGATTTTCTATTAGTTTGCTTACGATTACATAGGCAACACTAACGATCCACGAGTGCTCAAGATCTGTCAAGGTCTGTCTGTGTTCAAATAGTTCGACAGTTTGATAGAGACAAGCTTTGGAGACTTTGGTTGTGAAGGTGTTTTGGATGGTTGTGAAGTAGTCATAATGGTGGGTGATTTTGGTGGTGGAGTTAGAGTACTTAAGTTTAGAAAGTTCACATCTTGAATGGGTGATGAGATATTGAGAGGTAATGAGTCTAAGGATGAAGAGTTCAAGTTAATGTAGCAACAAGATCGAATGCTAATCCTAGTGGTTTTCTTAAGTGGCTTATTAGAGGTTGAGGATTTAGTCATTTTGACTTTGCTTTAAGAAATGCTAAGCTTGAGGAAAAGTAACAGTGAAGGTATGAAAATGAGCATCCTGAATGTGTCGATTTATGGAATTAAGGCTTCACGGATTTGATGTTAATCCATACAAAGATGGTAGTTTCAAATGAGATGGAAGTGTCTAAGATCATGTTAAACATCCTAAGTTAATCCATTGAGGATGTGTTGAGTGAGGTATGAAAGATATGCATTAACAACTATCCTAGAAACGAAATTTGGTAAATTAGATTGCGGGATTTAGTAAAATTCAACAACTTACCTGTAGGATTCACGACACCATTTCTTTACACAGGCGGAACCCTTAAATTGGTGCCGCCTGGTCCGCCTGTACATGTATGGCGGTACCAAAATGCATAACAGACGGTACCAATATTTTGGTGCCGTCTGATCCGTGGACACCAGAAAAGTTCACAGACCCATTTTTTAGGTGTCGGGGAGTTTTCCGAAACCTGAAATTTAGCTTAAAACATGTGACATTAATTACTTCTAGTTAGGAAAAGTCGATAACACATATACAAACATAGTGGAGCATAGACTTTGACCAAGGGCTAACGATTTTCACATAAAAGTGAAAATGGGTAAAAATTGATAACACACTTGTGCTATCCACCTGCATAAACTGGTTAGCAGACAACATTGTTTTAAGTCATATTATCATCCTATAAAGTAAAAACAAATAAATTACATCATACAACATTGTTTTTGTCCTTGTACCAAACACTCTCTTAAAACT
Organism: Chrysanthemum seticuspe; assembly: GCA_019973895.1. NCBI lineage: Eukaryota > Viridiplantae > Streptophyta > Magnoliopsida > Asterales > Asteraceae > Chrysanthemum > Chrysanthemum seticuspe. The sequence goes on along the minus strand of BPTQ01000008.1, from coordinate 278,403,975 downwards.
TCCATTTTTCAAAGTACTTGACTAATTTACTTAGTACTCATTGCTAAGAGAGTTATGACATTTCATAAGTTATGCGAGATGTTAGTATAACCTATGCAAAAGAAGTGATCTAAGTCTATAAGTGATGGTAAAGCAATTTTCCAACTTAGTGCACAAAATCTAGCAAATGTCCTATTGTGCATAAACAAGAAGTCGTCAAGCAAGCGAATAAATAACATGGCAAGATTGACACTTATATTATGTAAACAAACAAGTGAAAACAACAATTTGAAAATAAGCAAGCAACATATATGCAAACAACATAAACAAGTGGTCATTTAGCATAGTATGACAAGAAAAACACTTTTCGTCATTTAGCGTTTAAATATGACGATGTATACCAAGCTTGATTAGTTTCCTTTAAACATATTACCAAATTAATTAGTTTCAAAAGAATTTGTATCAAAGTTCTAAGAATACCAACTTAAATTGTTTGATTCAAAAATTTGAGTTTTTATGTTAAAGCGAAACTTAATATTTTAGACATACTGTAGTATTTGGTCTATTTTACTTATTTAAATTTAGACTCAGGCCATGAAAGTATTTTTAAGTGAAAGTAGACTCAATTCCCTTTAAAATGATAGGTGGCTCGACTCGTACGGACTTACGGTTAATTAGTTATGATTTTTTGAAGTTGCCCAAAAAACTGCATACTGTACAGACGGATTCCACGGAACCAAATAAAGGGATCCGCCCTTTATATGATTTGGTGCCGTGGTCCTCTGAGACAGATTCACCAAAACTAGTATTTGACATAGAGAAAACGTGTGTGACTTACTAGATTTCATAGTAAACATATAATACCCATATTTAACAACATATTTACTTATGTAACTTATCTTAAATATTTACGGAGGTGATTTTTCAACTAGATTTATAGTTATCCCAAACACTCCTTTAAAATCATATTTCTTCGTAAATTTTCTATAAGCACACAATACAATACTTACTAGTTCTTTCAACAAACTTTTATTTTATTTTTCAAGAAAACCTTCAAGCTTGTATACAAAGTTACATTTAACAACAAAATTTCTAAGTATAACAGGCAAAGCATTTTTCATATTATTTTTCGCTTCAATGGTAATTTGATACATGGACCGTACTCTATTTTAAAAACCATTTGTTTTGAAAATAAGATCTACGTGGCTCTGATACCAATTGTGAAAACGTAGAGGGGGGGGGGGGGTGAATACGTTACCGTTTAAAAACTTTAGATCTTTAGTATCAAATCGCTTATGAAGCTTGTTATAGTATGAAAGTACCAATTATTGTTTGTGACTAATATAAAGCATGGTAAACCAAGTTGTCACACAATCATAAATATCAAACCACATCACAAACAATAGTATAGTGCAAGTATAAAAGTAAAGAGATAAAGAAAGGAAAGTGCAAACCGAACACGAGGATTTATAGTGGTTCGGTCACGGATCTCCTTTCCGCCCTACTCCACTCCCCGAGTACCCAACTCGAGAGTTACTTCACTAAATCAACAAGCTCCCTTCTCGGCGGAGAACACCTTACAATCGTCGCTTACACTTTTTCCGGTACAAAGCTAAATACCGGGTTTTTGTTCGAGGTAGAACCAACCTAACGTCGCCTATACAATATTTCCAACACTAAGCTAGATGTCGAGTTCTTTTACAAGGGTACAACCACTCCCAATATGTTTTATGGCCCAACATAATAAACTTTGTGTTTTATGGCACAAACACATAAACCATCTAATCTAGTTTGGTGAAAGTGTTGTTATGATGCAATGATGTTTACACTAATGATCCATGACACAAATGTCTAATGGATATAAATAACTACTTCTAAATGAACTTCCATTGATAGGAAGCCTTCATGATGAAGATCACAAGTTCCCTAAACTTCTTGTGATAGATCTTCAACTTGTGGTGAGTGGGGATGGCTAGATCTCCAAGATTTCCTTGGTTGATCAAAGAGTATGCTTACAACAAAGATGAATGTTAGAAGCATTATGATCATGATCATTAGGGTGTTTAATGTATGTTACTACATTGTTAATGATTGATCTAAATGTATACAAGAAGGTGGAGAAGATGTGATTTGAAGTGGTGAAGAAATGGGAAAACAATGGGCCTCTATTTATAGCCAAAAGTGGACAGGAGCGTCCACGGACCAAGGAGCCCTTTAAAGGGTTCCGTCCTTTATACAAATTGGTGCCGTGGGTGCCTGACATAAAATCTAAAAAATCTTTCTTCAAATCTTTGCAAGATATTACCAAATCTTACTAAGATCACATTTGATTTATTGAGTGTCAATCTAACCAAAATATTCAAGTGATCTTCCAAGGATTTCAAAGATGATGCATGACATGATGTAACATGTATTTCCATTTTTAGATTAAAAAGTTTATCAAGGTAAACTTGTAAAATGTATTATGTAACTAGTTAATAAAATGTCTAGTTACCTTTTGAAAAAGAGTGCTTGTCAAAATAAAATATATTTTGTCAAGTATAAGTAAACTTTAGTATTTGTATGAAATACCTGTAAATGTAAAATGTAAAATGAGGTTCGAAATAGAATGGTTAACCTATTAAAATACTTAGTGACTCTAAACGTATTTTAAACATTCTAAATGATTTGTTAATGGGTTTGATCATAATGCCACATAACAAACATGTACGAACCTGTGTTCTAACATACGAGGACTTGAGACATCGAGAGGTGTTGAATGTATGTTGAGACAAAGTGTGATTACAAGTAACTTGTACATTTTACGTTATGTATTACAAGTTACATGTTTGTCATCAATCAAAACAAACGAGACTGTATAGATTAAATATCGTAATATTTGCACTAACAATATCCTATATTTGCATGTTTAATCCGTGAATAACTTATGTTATTCTAAATAGTCCGTTGTCGATCAATGATGTGGGAATGTCATTGAATTAAGACAAATCTGAGTTTTGGTAGAATATACGTTTAAAGTATATTGATGCGTGGGACATACCAGATTCACATGATATTCAATGAATTGAATGTAGGACTCATCCCAACTTTACATGATGATACTTTATGGATTTTTGTCATTAAGTATATCATGAAGTATTTATCCTCAGACTTGAGATACCAGATAACTGATATGAATGTAGTGCACTTGTGTAAGATAGTCTAACGCTATCCGTAACTGGTAGTTATAAGGGCTATTTTCAGAAGTGTTACAAAATTCATGAGTTATGTTTGTAGTCAAGAGAATTTGTTCCTTTGAATTTGTTTCTGTAGGATATTGGTTTTCACATACACATCAAACCATAACACAAAGTGGCGTATGAATGGAATTCTAGAGAGAGAAAGTTAGAGGTTTAGGAAACTTAGTGAGAGAAAGTGAAAGATATTATTATGAGCTCCAACTCTCTACCTTGGAAGGTAGAGAGTATTTATAGTCTTACAATAAAACGCCACTCAACGGGCTGTGGATCAGGCATACAGTGGGTAAAGACCCTTCCGTCCTCCACGGTGTTACTTAACTAAATACTACTTGACTTAAAAGAACTACGACTACGAGCTTTCTAACGATTACATATACTTGAGGTGACCGACTCTTTAAAACCTGGAATTTCTAATTCCTAACAATCTCCCCCTAAGGGAGGTCACCTCAATCATGTACTAAAATTACATTGAATACAAATAGATATTACATTATCAATTGTTCTTGCATTCTTGATGTAGTCCTTTGCTCCTAAGCTCGTAGTCATTAATTCTTCACATTGCATGTTTGGTTACTCCAGGTGGAGGTCTTTTACTGATCCACGTGATAATAAATTTGAGCCAGCTTTTGAGATCATCAGCTATCAAAAATCTCTGAGACATCCTTTGTGGTGTTGGTAATATGTGATGTTGTGACTTTAGGACCGACATGCTAACATTCTGGATCATGATATCTTCTCATTAGAGTAGCGGAAGCTTTCGTTGATTCATGATATTGGCAGCAGCGTAGCAGAAGCATGGGGTGAAAATATCAGAGTCATTGATGCACTAATCATGATTTCTTTTGAGATGAATGTGTTAAGTGAGCATGCGGCTATGAATTGACCGCTTCATTCTGATCAGCTGCAAACGTCGGGTGTACCTGCATACAACAGTTAGCAATAAATCACACGAAAGTGTCTTTGATCACTTTCGTTGAATTGAGGTACACGGCCCACGGTTCCCCGTTGATCAGTACATGTACTGCCTGTGATCAGGTATAATTCTGAAGAATTTCCTTGACAGGGTTTCGCAGCTGCTCTAGCTGTTCTCAAACCGGAACATCTCAAAGAAGACAACACGGAGTGAGTGAACCAGCGAATTTAAGTCCACTGATTGATGAAAAGAGATTTGAAAAACAATCATGTATTGCTCAATAGAAATTGTTTTTGCAATACAACGAAGCTTTTATTGAAAATCACTTATCAATCATAAAAACACCTTTTGGTTTGAAAAATGAGTACACGGTCGATGTGCTAAAGAAAAGAGTTGTTAAGCACAAAGACCGGTTTTTCAAAGGTATTCGTCAATCCATAACCTGAACCAGGATTGATTCAAAAGATTGAATCTCCCTATTGTTTCTGTTCAGTTGTCACATGGTTGATCTATTTGATAGATCTCACATGCCACCTACCAGGAGCTTGTTTGATGATGGATCCAGAAGGTTTTCCATCTTCATTGTGAATATGTTTACACGTCACTCAGATGTTCTGGCAATATCACAAGGATAATGCGTAGGACTCAAGATATAATCTCTCTTTTCACATTGTGTGAAACAGAGAGTCTTCATTGAAAGTGTCCTAAGTGAGATTTATTGATGATCTCGTGGCTCTAGACTCAATTCGTGCATATTTGGATCCTGTGCCGGAGACTAGGGAGAGGGTCTCCTTCTTCAATATCAACAATCTCTAAGAGAAAGTCGATAGATAATGTCGGTTCCCCGTGAGAATGAAACAAGTCCTTTTAAGAGGAACTTGAGTGGTTTGGAAAGTTGAAGTGCAGTGCGTCACTGGGTCCATGACGTCTTGTCTTCAATACCGATGTTACCATCAGTAGCATATGAATTGAACCCGGTTTCTGCCCTAAGGTTGAATAAATGGAGGGCTATTTGTTTTCACCCTTTCCTCATTCAATTCTTTTTAATTCTTCAACCCCTTCAGTGCTTACCGAGACTTCATAGCTAGAACCTTGTTGGGTTTGTTCCAATACTAGCTCAGTCTCAGTCCGCACTTTTCCCATATCTCATTTTTCTCCTTTTATCATCATACCTAAGAACTCTACACTAACTAGTGGATAGTCCCTGGGTAGATCCCTCCGGTTCTGGCGGATCATGGGAACACATACCTAACCTTATCATCCTTATATCACCGTACATAAAGTAAAGTTGGTCGGTCTATTTGGTATTGTTCATCTGCCATTGGAACCAATTGAAAACCATTTGAAAATCAATCCAGATACTTGTGATATATTATCAAAACATTTTGTACCTGAATTGTTTTTGATATTTTTAGAATAAGTGCTCCCCCTCAACATGTGCATGAATTGTTTGAAATCGTTTTGCACACGGAGGCAAGAGGAAGAATTAACTTCTTTGAATACCATTTTCTAAAAGATATCAACATCACTTCCCAAATCGAATCAAGTAGATAAAGCATTTTGGGGAAGGATGAGATTTTCATGATTTTGCTCCCCCTCAATATGTGCTTCAAGGTTTGAAAGGAGTTTTGCACATACTAGAGGGAACCTGCACATTGAGATAAATGATCACGTTTCAAGTCATAGGTTTATGATAGATGCTCCCCCTCAACATGTGCATTGAAAAATATGAAATCGTTTGTCACATGTGGGAAGGACAGCATGTACATCCTTATAAAACCATTTACCGAATTATCAGTTTAAATCCAATTTAAATCACACATTCTCCCCCGATCACAATTATCAAATCATTTGAGATTTGTGATCTCTTATAGATTTAAATTGGTTTTGAAAGCTTTTAAGGAGAATTGTGACTTGATTATGAAAGCGTTTTAGCTGATAAGGATCGGATTTTAAGACTTTAAACTCCATTGATAAAACATGCATGTACATCTTTTGAAAACAATTTAATGCCAAATAACTTTTTAATTTAATTGAAATCATTCTCCCCCTCCATCAATGACATAGGTTGTTGATTGAGAGATAGAGATTTTGACAAATAAGTCCTGATGATTATCAAAAATAGGGACCGAGTTATTTTTCAAAGCAGTTAGTTTTCAGCAGATAAATGTTTATAGAATCAGAGCATTGAATTTTGAAAACATGATAAAGTATGGCTCTGTTCTTTCTTTGAAAAGCGGGTTACTGCCTGAAATGACAGTAAGCCATCGTTTCTCTTTCTCTCGGTTTTTTTTTTTTTTTTTTTTTTTTTTTTAACATTCGAACAACATCTAAAGTCCCGTGTCATTCTTTGAATGACAGCACAAAGACCGTAGATATTATCGAACCGAGAAAAACATGACAAAATGACAATATTTTTGAGGGTTTTTCGAATTTTTCAAAATTTTTTATGGATTTTGAAAGTTTTATATTTTTCTATTTGATTTTTGAGGGTTTTATAAATTTGTATTTTGATTTTCGAATAGATATATACAAGAGATAGATGAAGATAGACCTTTACTCATCGTCTTCCTCCTGAAGACGTTTGAGTGTTTCTGGTTGAAGGCTTTTCAAGCCAAGACGTGGAAGAATAAACTCAAAACGTTCTCTTGGAAGAGCTTTGGTGAAGATGTCTGCTAATTGATATTCAGACCTCACAAAATAGAGTTTCACCACACCTTTTTCCACTTGTTCCCTGATGAAATGATGTCGAATGTCGATGTGCTTTGCTCTTGAGTGTTGTACGTTGTTGCATGAGAGAGCAATAGCACTTTTATTATCACAGTACAGAGGAATTTTGTTGAATTCAAAGCCATAGTCAGATAATTGAGATCTCATCTATAAGATTTGAGCACAACAGGATGACATGGCTATGTATTCAGCCTCTGTAGAGGCAATAGAAGTACTCATTTGCTTCTTTGAAGACCAGCTCACAAGCTTATCACCCAAAAACTGAGCACCTCCAGATGTACTTCGACGAGTATCTTGACACCCTGCATGATCAACATCTGCATAGGCTGTTAGCGACATGCCGGTGTCCTTCGGGTACCAAAGACCCATATTGATGGTTCCTTGGAGATACCGAAAGACCCGTTTAACTGCTTCAAGGTGCTTTTTAGTAGGCTTAGCCTGGTATCTAGCACACATGCAAACATCGAACAAGATGTCTGATCTACTAGCAGTGAGGTACATCAGGGATCCAATTATACTACGATATTTCGTTTGGTCAATCATGATCCCTGAGTGGTCCTCATCTAGTTTGGTTCGATCAATCATGGGGGTGTCAACAGGGTAACTTGAATCAAATCCAAATTTCTTTAAAATCTCTGTTGCATATTTAGATTGATTTATGAAAATGCCTCCGGGACTTTGTGAAATTTGTAATCCCAAGAAAAATGACATTTGTCCCATCATTGACATTTGAAATTTTGAACTCATTTCATTAGAAAAACGATCACATTCCATTGGGTCTGTCGAGGCAAAAATAATATCATCAACATAAATTTGAACATGAATTAAATGTTTGCCTGACTTCCTGGTGAACAATGTTGGATCAACTGCTCCTTTGCTAAATCCGGTTGATAGAAGAAACTTTGACAGTGTATCATACCATGCCCTTGGAGCTTGCTTTAAACCGTAAAGGGCCTTCTTCAAACGATAAACGTGAGTAGGATGCTCTTGATTTACAAATCCTTCAGGTTGGCTGACGTAGACGACTTCTTTAAGGTCTCCGTTCAGAAATGCCGTCTTCACATCCATCTGATAGACTACCATGTTCTTACTAGCAGCATTAGCCAGAAAGATTCTGAATGCCTCGATTCGAGCAACTGGAGCAAAAGATTCTTCAAAGTCAATACCCTCCTCTTGACGGTATCCTTTAGCAACTAATCGAGCCTTGTTCTTCAATACATCACCATGCTCATCTAGTTTCACTTTGAAGATCCATTTTAGAGCAATAATCATGGCACATTATGGAGCAGGTACTAACTCCCATACATCAAGTCGATCAAACTCATGAATTTCATCTTGCATAGCATTGAACCAGCTGTCTTCGTTCATGGCAGTTTTAACATCCTTTGGTTCGATCTTTGAGAGTACGGAGTTGAAGAAGCACCATAAGGCATCGGTTGCAAGTTGTTTCCGTGTTGATACAGGACGAGAGGGATTTCCAATGATGTTGTCTAGTGGATGATCGTGAGTCTATTTTCTAAGGTGTTCATGTGGCAGTTGTTGAGGGACTGAGGTAGCAGAGTCGATGTCTCCTGAAGAAGATTGTTCTGATGATGATTCAGGAGCAAATATGTTTTCAAATGGAGCATCTTCAGGAGTAGCAAAGGGATTAACTTCATCTTTAAATCATCTTCAGATGGAGGTACATATGGAGTTTCTTGAGAGGAGTTTGGAACAAGGGATGAACCAATGGGACTGTTTTGAAGTGCGGGTCCTGAACTGGAGTGTCCAGGAGCCATTTGACCGGTCAGCTCATCAAACGTAACGTGAATTGTTTCCATGATATTTCGGGTTCTTTTGTTGTAGATTCGGTATCCCTTTTTGTTTGGTGCATATCCTACAAAAACTCCAATGTCAGCTTTAGCCCTAAGTTTGCCTAAGTCTTGACCCTCATTAGTTGGATAACACAATGCACCAAACACACGAAGGAAAGAGAGATTAGGTTTTCTGTTGTGGACAAGTTCATATGGAGTTTTTCCATGAACAGTGTGAATCAGGGAACAATTTTGTGTGTAGCATGCAGTGGCAATTGCTTCAGCCCAGAGAAACATTGGAACCTTTGAGTAAATCAGCATTGTTCTAGTGGCTTCAACAAGAGTTCGATTTCGTCTTTCAACTACACCGTTCTGTTGAGGAGTTCGTGGAACACTTCTTTGATGGCTGATTCCAACGCTTTCATAGAATTCACTAAGTTGTTTGTTGACAAACTCAGTTCCATTGTCTGTTCTGATAATTCTGACGGTTTTGTTAAGTCGAACCTGCAGCTGTTTGATGAGTTTGATGATGATATCAGGAGTTTCATCCTTTGTCCTTAAGAACTTGACCCAGGTGAATCTAGAGTAATCATCAACCACAACTAACACATATTTCTTTCCAAAGATATTCTGCACCCTCATTGGTCCACATAAATCCATATGAATCATATGAAGAACTTCTGTGACAGAGTTAGTAGGTATGGGTTTATGGGCATACTTCTTGCTTTTTCCCAATTGACATGCTGAACAAAGATGATCCTTTTCGTACTTGAGTCTAGGTAAACCTACAACTAAGTCCTTTCTGGTGAGATCATTGATGGTGCCAAAGTTCAGGTGATTGAGACGACGATGCCATAACCATGACTTTGTTTTAGAAGCCTTTGACAGCAAGCAAATTGGAGAAGACTTCATCATATCTTCGATGGAGATGGTGTATAGATTTGAACCACGCGAACCTCTTAAAAGTTCCTTACCATCAAGTTCTCTAACGAAGCAGGTATGTTTTCTGAAGGCTACTTCTAGATCCGAATCGCAGAATTGACCAACAGAGAACAAGTTGTGACCAAGACCTTCTACATAGTAAACTCTGGAGATAACACTTTTGCCAACAACATAGTCTCCATAACCCATAATAGCACCGAAATGATCATTCCCGAATCTAACAGTCCCGATGAATTTGCTCACGAAGTTCATGAGCCGTGACCGGTCGCCAGTCATATGCTTGGAACAGCCTGAGTCTAGGTAACACAGACAAGAATGGATAACTGGATAATTGGGATCCCCATGCAAGAATGGATTCCATTTGGTTAGTAACAATGGTTGGAACACCCACATCAGAAATAGAAGCATTCATATCAGAAAATAAGGCAATGGAATCATTGTGAATAGATGCAGTACTAGTGTTTGTATTAGCCCTGTTCATAGTGTGCTCACTTCTTAAGGGAATAGTTCTAACAGTAGGCATCCATTTTCTAGTGGGCATTATTTGATTAGTCTTATGACCAACAGGTATCCAATAATAGCCTATTTTACTGAATGTTCTTCCTGTGGGTTTCCACTGTTTTCTAACTTTCCTTCGTTTTTGCCTTTTAGCCTTCTTAGCATGAATTTTAGCATTAACAATATTAACTGGAAAATTAACCTCATTAGACAGAACATTAACACCATATTCATGATTAGAAACAGAATTCAAGCAGACATCAATACAAGGTTTGCAAATAGTATCAGAATTCGAATTAATTACAGTACGCCTATGGCTAATACTAGAATCAACACGATTCGTTTTATTCGGTTCAAAATTAAAGTTCCTAGATTGTTCTTCTACTCTTTTCCAGTGCACATTCTTAGCTTGCGAGGTCCTATCATTCCTTGTATTGTCTTGAGACTTTGACCTGCTCCTTTTAATGTCACTGATTACTCCTGTAGAGGGAATGGGAACATTAGTTGGTTTTACTACTCTTTGCATCACCTGTTTAGATGTGCTGGGATCTGAACTACATGCAGGCACACTAAGGTTCACTTTCTTAAAACTAGAAGTACTGAGATTTGTACTCCTAGAAGGCACACTTGAGTTTTCTTTCTTAGCATTGACAGATCTGGAATTTGAACTACTTAAAGGCACACTACGGTTCACATTCAAAACATTAGGAATCGAATGAATATCATACTTGGCATTAGGCATCGAGCATGGAATCAAAGGATTAACTCTCTCACCTAATGACTTTGGGCATATTGTGATCAAGCATTCTAAGATTTCTTGAGATCGTTTGGCATATAAGCATGCATGTCCAATTGCATTATCATGAGGTTTCTCTAACATATCCTCTTCAACAATCTCACGCAGACATTCTAGGCAATCCTTAAGGGATGAGAAGTATGTTTGAACAGCAAGTTTGTTGTTCCTGAGATGAGGAGGGACATATTTCACAGACAAAGCATATTTATTACAAGAGTGAACCTTTGATACACCATTCTCCCCATTGGTCATAGGCATTTTCCCTTTTACCTGACTCTTCAGATTCTCAATTTCCTTTTGCAATGAAGCTATTTGTTCGTTATTTTTGTTACGAGTGACCTTTATTGATTCAAATAACTCATTGAAATGACGTTTAACCTTTTCATTTTCTTCTAGAAAACTTTCATTTTCTTTTTGTAATGCATTTACTAGGTTTTGAAGATGAAACGTTTGAGAAATCTGAGAGTCTAAAGGAGGAGGCATTTGGGAGCCTGTCATATTGTTCGTTTGACCCTTTAACTGAGAGATTTTGGCTTTTAACTTTCTGATCGTGTTGCAATGAGCTTGAATCTGTTCATCACGTTTGTTAATTTGAAAAACTGCATCAAACTCTGGAGCATCTGAGGATGTCTTGATATTTGAAGTTTTGACATTTTCTTTAAGATGTTGATATTTTAGTTGTAAATAAAAATGCTCAACTTCTAGTTTAGAAAAATGTTTAACCAAATTGTCGTGATCATCCAGTTCAATTTTCTCGTTTAGTTTAGAATTAGTTTTTTCAAGCTCAATGACACGATCATGGGAGACTTTCAGGGCAACAGATAGTTCATGAAATTGGGAAGCATTAATAGAGCAATTTGAAGCAGTGAAAAACATATCTTGAGCAACACATTCAGTAATAAGAGTCTCATTTAATGTATGCAAGTTCTTCCTCTCAATCTCATTATATTTTAGTGCACGCTCATAGTCACTAACTTCAACTATCATTGCATCAAATTCCTTTTCCATTCCCTTAATATCAGTTTCTATCCCCTTTTTAAGACTCTCAAAGTGATCTTTTAGAAGTTTAAAGAAAGGCATGACCTCAGTTAAATAACATTCTTTCATTTGCTCAAAACCCCTTTCTCCTTCAGTTATACCAGTGGGTGTGATCCTTTTCTTGCAAGTTTTCTCAAAATCAACAAATAGTTGAAATATAACATATTGGCTAATTAAGGTCTTGCTTTTAGTGGCAATTGTTCTCGGAACAAGATGCATTGGTGTATTAGGAGGATACACAGTCGCTCTAGGCATTTTCCAAAGGGGAGGGTTTGTTTCAACAATATTTTCAGCTTTCTGCTTATCTAAATCCATTTTCCAGAAAACTTGTTCGGGAGTCAACAATGTCTGAGACTTAAACTTGTTCAAGGAAATCCAGTTTTCCTTCTTGTAGTCATGGGGAGTGATAATTATTTTTTTCTCTTTGCATTTGGGATCATTTAGTTTCTTATTCATCTTCTCCCTAGTGATTTCATCTAATTTCTTATCATCCTCAGTGCACTCAACGCAACTAGGTTTTTGTCTAGGTTTAAGAATCTCATTGCCATCATAGATCACACTTTGAGCTGCTTTTGCTATCTTTCCGTACTCAGGGTTGGGTTTATCTATAATGGGAACACTATGCTTATCGCTTAGAACTCTATGCTTAGTGATCATGTGAGCAGTCTGAATGGTGTTTCCTTGTATGTACAACTTGTTTTCAAGTTTGTTTTTCAAAGTTTTCAGATTAGAAAAATCTCTCAAGAGTTTTGATTCCTTTGCATTAAATTCTTGCTTAAGCATTTTCACATTTTCTTGAACTTCTTGTTTTTGCTTAGCAGTTTTAGAAAGCTTTTCTTGCAAGGAATTTAATTCTTGTTTTAATACTTCTTCTCTAAAATTACTTTTTCTAATGATTGTACGCACTTGGTCATCCATTTCCTGCTCACGAGTGGTCAACTCAAATTTTGCACGTTGTTCATAAATAGCAACACGTTCTTTATAGGCATTTAGTTCAGAAATTACAGAATCATCAGAGGCACATGCAGTGTATTCATAAAAAACATAGTCATTGTTGACTGCAGAAGATGTATCACTTGGTACAACTTCACTTTCACTTTGTTTCTCATATTGATCATATGAGACAATATTGATATTACCCATATTTTCAATATTTGATTCAAAAGTTTCAGTTGATTGTACTTTGTCATGCATCTGTTGCACATCAGCGTCATCGTATAGTTTTAATACCTCTGAGATGAGTTTGTCTTTGGATGAGCCAGCTTGTGGTGAAGAAGAGACCTTGGGAGAAACCATTGGAGAAATGCTAGCCATAAAAATTGTGTGTGCAGTAGGTCCATCATCCACATCAGAGTCGTATGCATCACAATCAGCGACTTGAAAGGCATTCTGATGATTGTGACCTATCTCCTGAATAGGCTGCTCATCCACATCTGCATCATAGGTCTTGGCATTGCCCTCAGCTAGAAACAACGATTCCTCTTCATCCAAAGCAACACCATTATCCTGAGCTTGTACAAGCAACATCTTGTCTCTGAAGTAATCAGCATTCTGTGGACGCTTTGGAGATGTACAGTTCCTTGCAATGTGTCCCTCACCACCACAGTTATAACATTTGATCGGCTTAGCTTGACCTTGATTACCATTCCTTCCTCGATTCTAATTACCAACATAACCTCTACCAACTCCACCTCTTCCCTGATCATACTGTCTTTCCTGAACTGGTTGCACCACGATCCTCCCATCTTTAACAGTAGCTTGATTGTGTGGGTTAGATGCTGTTCTGAGGTTGTTGTTGGTTTGTGGGAGAGAATTCATGTTTTGACTAATCAGAAGAGCTAGTTGGTTAATGATGTTACCCACGTGTGCATCAGCATCAGCTTTTTTGAACATAGGATCAGGAATGAGTTTGTGATTACCATTACCCATGGGTATGACTTGTGAGGCTTTGGTTGTGATTCCGATGTTTGAGTAGAAGGCAGTTGAGTCATTAGATGAGCTAGTCTCTCCCTGGTTGGTTTTGAACTGATTAAGAATCATCTTTTCAAACATGGTATGTCTCTCATTCTGAAGAAGGAAGGCATAGAGTTGCTCATAATTCGTATTCTTCAATCCTTTAGTGAGCTTCACAGAAGTAACAAACTTGTGCCATTCGGGATTCATGTTGTTCACAAATTTTGAGTTCGGCTGAATGTTAGGCATAGTCATTCTGATGTTCCTCATATCATTCACCAGCTTATGAAATCTCACATAGTACTCATAGACACTCTCATCTGGTTTCATCTTGAAGTGTTCAAATTCGTCATAGAGTTGTGATTCTCTGTCTTCCATAGTTAATTCTGAACCTGAGAGAAGCATCTTGACATTATCCCATACTGCCTTTGCTTCGGTGTTGTGATTGATCAGCTTGCAGATGTCTTTAGGAAGACCTTGAAGAACAATGTTAGAAGCCCTGATATATGCATCGAATCTATTTTTCTCCTTATCATCAAGCTCATCATACATTTTTGGTCTGTCCATTCCGTAAATAGGAGTTCCATCTTCATTAGTATCAAGTATATCTCTAGTAGTTTCAACTCGGTAGGGTCCTTCATCGATTGATTTGAGAATGTTAACCCCATTTTCTTTACCAAGACAGTACAATCTGATTCGTTGAGCCCAAGAGTCGTAGTCAGTTCTGTCAAGCATGGGTGGACGAGTATCTGAACCAGCTGCTTGAACATCCTCGGCAATAGTGGAGATGATAGTAGGAACGTTGGTAGACATGTTAACAGATTATACGGGATTTTATAACTCTATGATTAAACCGGGAAATAGATTCTTTCACGGGATTTTACTAAATCAAGAGAAAACCGTAAACAATCACCCAAGTCGCTAGAAGATAATGCACCAAGTCGCTAACACCTAATTCGCTACACCCCCAAGTCGCTAAAGTCCCAAGTCGCTAGACAAATGCAAGTCGCTAAGTAGTAACTCGCTAAGCCTCAAGTCGCTAGCAAAATTCTGGCAGCAATTCGCTACTCAAGTCGCTAAAGATTCAAGTCGCTAACGAGCAACTCGCTACAGACCAAGTCGCTACCACCAAGTCGCTACCCGTAGTGGAGAGTCCACTACTTGTACTGTTAATCGCTAGGTCTAAGTCGCTAGCTCCAAAACTGTAACTCGCTACAAAATTGTGAAGCAAGTCGCTACGAAGAAAGAGATCCGTATATCAAGTCGCTAGCAAGAAAAACCACATAAACATCACTTTTCAATCCAAAAACAACCCAACCAAGATGATTCTTACCAAATGAAAACCTAAACACTTGTGATGATTCTAAACATAAAAGTACTAACAAAATCCAAGCTTTAACACAAGAAATCAACCAAATGATGCACAAACCACTAAACTTTTTCAAACTCAAAAACCACCTAAAAACCACTAGAAATCCAAAGATGTGCACGATATGATCTAACCATGGCTCTTGATACCAATTGTAGGATATTGGTTTTCACATACACATCAAACCATAACACAAAGTGGCGTATGAATGGAATTCTAGAGAGGGAAAGTTAGAGGTTTAGGGAACTTAGTGAGAGAAAGTGAAAGATATTATTATGAGCTCCAACTCTCTACCTTGGAAGGTAGAGAGTATTTATAGTCTTACAATAAAACGCCACTCAACGGGCTGTGGATCAAGCATACAGTGGGTAAAGACCCTTCCGTCCTCCACGGTGTTACTTAACTAAATACTACTTGAAATAAAAGAAATACGACTACGAGCTTTCTAACGATTACATATACTTGAGGTGACCGACTCTTTAAAACCTGGAATTTCTAATTCCTAACAGTTTCAAAGCATAATACTATTTTGGGCCCCTCGTAGGGTTGACAAGATGTTTGTATGGCCATACCCAAGATCAATCTGGAATACGTTCAGATGATTTGGTAATCTTGTTCAATCAAATACAACGAGAAACAGAATATTAACTTATGAAATGACTTGATCCATATTCATAGTTAATGTAGTATTAGTAACAAAAGGATAAGTAAAAATGATGAATCATTAAATGGTTTTTCCAGGAAACCATACTCGATTCGATCTGGGGGCATTGACGTGTTAGGCTAGACTAAACCAATGTCATTACTATATTTAGTAATATCCAAGTGGGAGCTGAAAGGTTTTATGGATATTTAGATATTAGTATGTCCGGATTCGAACTCGAGACTTCGGGATTGCACACTTTACGTATGAGAGTTGATGTTAATAATTAATATATAAAATGTTATTATTAATTATTAGTCACGAAATAAATACTTAACGATAGTTAATATTTAACGGGGTTTTGACTAACAGTCGTTAAATGTAAACTACGAGGACTAAGGATGAAAGTAGTGGACAAGAAGGATCTAGAATCCCCTTGGGGATGCTTGTCCGGTCGTGGGCTACTCAACCCAAGGAGGTGAGATTTCTTGGTTACCAAGTTTTGAGAACCTATATATACAAACCCTTGTATTCATTATTCTCCTAACCTTGGATCACCAATTAACCTAATTTCTTCTCCTCTCCTCTCTCTTGTCTTCGGCCAATCGGTTCCAACCCTCCCCACAGGGTTTTGATTTTCCAAACTCAAGAAACAAGTATTTGGTTTTATTTGTGATTCAAGAACCTAGCTTTTCACATCTAATCGCTATTAGTACGTGTGTACAAGAATGAAGAACAAACGCATTTGTGTTTGTGTATTACCTGGTGGTCGATCTTGTGTGGGTCGAATTTATTGAAACCCTAAGTTAGGGTTTTGGGTTTTGGTTCTTGTTCAAACATCGTTTGGTTTACTTGAATTGCTAAAAGGTACGCACTTTCTTGTTCGGTTAATTACTTACATGTATTATTCCTATTTACTTCCGCTGCATGCTTTGATGATGTTTACTTGCTTTTATAATTTGTTATGATTAGTATATTCCAACACTTATGTCAAAGATGTATCTTGAAAAACAAAACACACTGACCTCAACACCCATATCTACTACTTTTTATTCAAATTCTTGTGTTAAGTTTTTTAGGATGGCTCAGAGGATGAGTTTGATGAAAGAAGCAATCAATAATACATAGATGACCTGGATAAGGAATTTATGAAATAGCTTTACTTGCTACTTCTAAAAGGTTTATAAAAATAAAATTTTCTAAGTTCAAAGGAATAAAAACCTTTTTTTATGAATGCTTCAAATGTGGTAAAACTGGCCACATGGCAAAATATTGTTTTGCAAAAACATCCTCACCCTCTTATCCATTACTAATACCCTATTGGAACTACTAAGCCATTTTTTATTACTGGCCACATGAAAAAAATATTGTTTAGAAGAGCTTCCATTGAGACTGTCTTTGTTCATGCAACATTAGAACATGATCTTGACTTCAAACCAACCAAAAAGATTTGGAATGTAAGGCTTAATTTTTGTGAACAACCTGAAAACATGGCAAAATTCAATACATGAAGAATCCAAGTCCATACATCAAACAACCTACCCTTTGAAATTGATTGTGACTCAATGGAAGAAACTGAATCAACTCAAACTCCTTTACCACCACTAACAAAACTTGTTGGTGCTGAACCAAGTTCAAAGGTAAAACTAAAAACTAAGTACAAAATTTCTTTAAAGAAGTCTCTGAAAACTCAGGGAGTCAAGAAAAAACAACCTGAGTCACAAGCTTCTTCAAGTAAGAATGCTCTAAAAGAGAAAGATGTTATCACAACATCTGGTGAAACAAAAAATCATATCTACCAATTCCTACTAAAGTAGAAATGTCTAAACTAGAGGAAAAATACTCAAACCTTTTAAAGTTGGTACTAAAACTTGATAAAAAGGTAGACTCTATGTTAACACCACATTTAAAGATTCAAGAAACTGAACTAAAATTGATTCAAAGTCAACCTGACTCATCAAAATATGTTGAGACTCCTAAAATCACATTAGAGTCTTCTAAAAAATTTAAAAGACAGACAAAAACCCATGAAACCCGGTGACCTTTATGGATTCACAAATCATCACAATGACAACTGCTATAGAGTACTCTATTGCAAATATTATCAAGGGATCGATCATTGCTCATCAGACCATGTAATCCATATTGTAGTCATGAGAACTGTTGCACAACAGAAGCTGATGCACTCTCTAGGTGAATCCTCTAAAAGACAAACCCACCAAACACCTCATCATCATATACCAAACCCTAATCACGTAAAACCATAACCACTTCCACCATGGATCTATTATGGGACTTAATGATCATTATCCTGATGAATGTTTTGAATATCCTGAATGTGATGTATGTGGAAGTGATGCACATTATACCTCTGAACATGACACTGTCATACATAGAGGAAGAGGTACAAAAATTGAGTCTTCTTAGTCCAAAGAACCCACTAATAAATGGGTTCATAATAGAAACTAATTATCTGTGTGTTTGTGCAAAAACACATCAGGGAACCATTTGGTACAAGGATAGTGGATGCTCAAGAAGTATGACTGGTGTAAAAAATTATCTACATGAATGTGTGGAACAGCTAGGTCTAATTAGCATTAGTTAATTATGTGATGCTAAGTATATTGTTCAGTTTGTGATAAGCAAGGAACCATCTTTAATGCAAATCATGAAGTTGTGTTGATTGCTCCTAAGGTTAGGGATGTCTATGTTCTTGACATGTCATCCTTATCTAAGAGCAAGGTTGCAAAATCGCTAGACGGTAGCTAAGCGGCCGGGTATCGCTTATCGATTAATTGGTTAGGAAGGTATTAATCGGATTGGATTTTTTATATATAAAATTATAAATTTTGTAATTATATGCCTGATTTGGCTGATGTAGCTGATTTTTTTTCTTCTGAATTGGCCATTTTATGCCTGATTTGGGCGATTTCTATCCGTAACCGAGTTGGCCGATTTATCCAATTTTTGTCCGATTTGGCCGATTTATGTTTGATTTTTCTTATTTTTATCTGGTTAATTGGTATGTTGACCGATTTTTGACCAAACCAATTAATAAGGCGATTAGTGAAAATCTGAGCGTTTAATCCCCGCCTAGCGATTAATCGCCGGTTAATCGGCCTCCTAGGATGATTTTTGCAACACTGTCTAAGTGTGAAGCATGTTTTTTTTACTAAAGCTCTAATAGCATCAACTGGCTTTGGCATAAGATACTATCACATTTAAACTTCAAAAACATAGACCAATTAGCCAAACAAAACCTTGTCTTTTGTCTCAATTTCATGCTTATGTTAAGATCTTTCTGTGCATGAGTTTTGTTATGTTTATGTATCTCATTTGAATGTGTATTCTATTTGGAAAAGGTCGAAAGAGTCAACTAGTGATGCGCGTACGAAGCGCGTCGGGGTCAAAGGATCTTCCTTTTCTTCGAGCAAGTTTTTCAACCACCTAGGCAGTGAACCTAATCATTGTGAGAAGACCGTTTATAAGCTCAGCTAGGGAATAACAATAACAACGATTATAATAACATGCACAACGGAATAAACTAATCAATTCTTTGTTATTGAACAAGGTTTCATTCTTTTTGTCTTATCAACTAAAACGTATAATTCCCAACAATCTTCCCCTAGTTGATAATGACAAAACCATTCTTGAACGAACTTCCCTAGACGAAGTAGAGAAATTGAGATTTGAGATCTCACCATGAATGAAACATTCTTTTCTTCCCCTTAATCCATGCCATGCCACTCAAACATCTCTTCCCCTTTTTGTTATTATCCAAATAGGGAATGTATGCAAATAATGATCTTGACCACCACGAACCAATATCATACTTCCAATCTAAGCCATCCAATGTTTCGAATTGCCCTCCATGAAGAACACCAAAATGCTTACTAAAAATGAATCCAAAACAGTAGAAAACTCCAACTAGCAGTAGTAATAATGATCAACAGTAGTAAAAATCAAACACTTCCCCTTGAGTGGTGCATGAACATCAAATGATTCTTCAAATCTGTAAGCTCCTTGTAATAATTACTTGTGAAGAAAACTAAGTATAACCAACTTGATGCTGAAGTAGAACATCCCAAACTCGCGTCTTATGTCTTGTACTAACCACATGACTATGAACTCATACCTGATGATATAGGAGTAGACCTCGATCTCTTGATAAAATCCTCATCTTCAATGAGACACTGAGCACAACAACGTAACTCCTTTAAGTGATAACAAACCCTACTTGCTAGATTTACCAAGTCTTAGTCACAACATAAATGTACGAACAAGTTACCTCCATCTAAAAGGTATAATAAAACACTTATCCAAGAAACTCCACTTCATCATCAAATAGGTGATAAAAACCTTTCTTCGTAATCAATTTAGCAAATAAGAATGAGCCATCGTTTAAGAACAAATTTCCAATCTTGTGTGTGTAAACCAAAACTCTTGTGTATGTCATTTAATATCCTTCAAACCATCTGAACTTCCCCTCAAATTCAGAACCATACTAGAACCAAAAACAATTCGTTCTATCCGATATCGATCAAAACTAGCAGCACTTTAAAACAACGAGCAATACTTTCAACCTATACGGGCAGTACTTTGAAACCTCGAACAGTACTTTGTGAAATCAGCAGTACTTTGACCAAAAGAGCAGTACTTTGAACATAAACAGCAGTACTTTGATCAAAGAGCAGTACTTTGAATAAATCCTAACAGTACTTTGAAAACTCATAGCAGTACTTTGAAAACTCTCTTTGCAGCCAACTTCGACAGCATATATATTTCACATAAAAGCTTAAATCGACAATCCCTCCAGTGGAAAGTTAGATTATCATATAGAGAATGTCCACCTAAAATTTCGTTACGATCCAACGATTAACGAGAAAGTTATGATCGTTTCAAAACAGTGCTGTAGTAACCTTACGAAAAAATTTTCAGTTTCAGCAGCAGACTTCGACAGCTTATAACTTTTGATTGAGCTCTCAGATCAACAATCCCTTTGGTGAGATTAAAGATAGATATACCAAGAAGCTCCAGTTCGAATTTTAGCCCGATCCAACGGTTCATTAAAAAATTATGACGTTTTTAAAACAGTGCTGCAGATAGTTGCGAATTTTGTATAACCTCGATTTTCTTCATTCTTTTTCGCCAAGAAACCTTGTGAATCCCTAGGTAACGAGCTCCCCAAGCTCTGATACCAATTGTGAAGATCGTTTATAAGCTCAGCTACGGAATAACAATAACAACGATTATAATAACATGCACAACGAAATAAACTAATCAATTCTTTGTTATTGAACAAGGTTTCATTCTTTTTGTCTTATCAACTTAAACGTATAATTCACAACACATTGTAATGTAGTATTGGGTAAGCCTTGGGGATTGATATCGTTCTCTAGGGGAATAGGAATGCTAGTAAGAAATATATGACGAGAAGGTGGGGTTTGAGGATGATTATTTTTTTTTTTATCTTTTATTGGTTTTTTATAAAGCTAAGGTAAAATCTCGGGGCAATTGGTTGGGGGGTGGTACTTCTACAGTTCTACCAATTACTTCTACTTGTCTAATTATCTATTACTACGGGTAGCTATGTCTATTTGATGTGTGCTCGTATGATGATTAAAAATGTGTTTACCTAGATATTATTACTCCCTAGTTATCTTTTATTGGTCGGTTGAATTGTTACACCTTATCTTAACGCGTTGTATTCCTAAAGGTCGTAGGGTATACGTAGTCCCTAGTTCTTTGAGGTTATCTCTCGGGTTTAGCATACGAAATCCGCAAGCCCTTAAGCTATTTCATTCATAAGCTTCACTTTCAATAAGCATAGTCAAGCATTAAATACAACAAATGATGCCTAGTTGCACTCCTAAGCCAATTTACAATTAAGATAAGAGACAACCTAACAATAATCAACAACTATGTTTCATAGATCTAAGCAAACACACAAGAAATTTAGCTAGACATGGTAAACAAGCAAGCATACACACAATCAATTGAAGACATAATGTTACTTTGGATTAAAATACTTATCTCGATGTGTAAAATAGGGTTTGGGACCCTAAGATACTGTCCAAACCGGACTACAAACGATTAGGGTTTTTCTCCAAAAGTCTACCTCCTTGAATGCAGAAAAATCAAATTCTTGTTAGGATTTAGTAAATCCAGTTATTAAAGTGTCAGTCACCTCAAGTATATGTAATTGTTAGAAAGCTCGTAGTCGTAGTTATTTAAATGTTAAGTTGTATTTAGTTAAGTAACACCGTGGAGGACGGACGGGTCTTTACCCACTGTATGCCTGATCCACAGCCCGTAGGTGGCGATTTGTGTAAGACTATAAATACTCTCTACCTCCCAAGGTAGATAGTTGGAGCTCATAATAATACTTTCATTTTCTCTCACTAAGTTCCCAAACCTCTATCTCTTTCTCTCTCTAAAACCATAAGTTATACGCCTATTTGGTATCAAGAGCTATGGTTTGATCATCTCTCTTACTTATCCTTGGATTTCTAGTGGTTTTATATGGTTTTTGAGTTTGAAAAAGTTTAGTGGTTTTTGCATCATTTGGATCAATTCTTGTGTTAAAGTTTGAATTTTGAGTATACTTTTGTGTTTAGAATCATTGTAAGTGCTTGGGTTTGGATTTGGAAAGCTTGAATCACTGTGGTTGAGCTTGTTTTGGATTGAAAAGTGTGTTTTTGAAGTTTTTCAAGGTAGCGACTTGAGTCTCGTTGTGAATTTCTACGTAGCGACTTGCTTCAGTAATTTCTAGCGAGTTGTAGTGTTAGTTGTAGCGACTTGAGCTTAGCGACTTGTCTATTGAGACAAGCCCACAAACAGTACAAGTTAGTGGATTCTCCACTACGGCTAGCGACTTGGTGGGGTTAGCGACTTACTTTTATTATTTCTAGCGACTTGTACTTATTGTTCTCAGCGACTTGATCTTAGCGACTTGGATACTTAGCGAGTTGCTCTTTAGCGACTTGCAATGTTGCAAAAATCGTGAATCGGTAGTCGGGCGGTCGACTACCCTGCAGCGAGTAATCAGTCAAGTCAGGATTAATCGGTGATTAATCGGATTGGCATTTCCTGCAATTTTTTGGTATTTCTAGAGACCAAACTAAAAATCTTAACCGATTCCAAGCCTGTTATGTTTCCAGACCTCAATAAAATGCTCCAATTCTGATTATGATTCCCATTGTGCGTTATAAGTGAAATATACGATCCCCAAATTAAGTAGGATGCCTAAATTATTATTTTTTTTAAAATGACCGATTTGCCCGATTCGGCCGATTTTTGACCGATTCGGCCGATTTTTTACCGATTCGGCCGATTAATCGGCCGATTCAGCCGATTTTTTGACTGCTTGAAAAATATTGGATTTCACAAACACATCACATAACAATATATGGTTCGAATTATGTATAGTTTAGAGAGAGAAAGTGAGATCCTTTCTAGAGAGAGAAAGTGAAAGAAAACATAGAAGGTTAGATTAAGATGAATGAAAGGTCCAACCCTCTACCTTGGGAGGTAGAGGGTATTTATAGTTACAAACTAAACGTCCTCCTTCGGACTGTGGATCAGGCATACAGTGGGTAAAGACCCGTCCGTCCTCCACGGTGTTGCACTAAAGTAAATAACTAACTAAATAACTAGTAAATAACGTAATGTCTACGAGCTAACTTATGCTAGATTATATATGGGGTGACCGACACTTCACTATGAGATTTCTAATTCCTAACAATCTCCCCCTAAGGGAGGTCACCCCATGAAATACATTTTGCATCCTAGCATTCTATCTTTGTCTTTGTTCTTGAGCTCGTAGACTTCAATTCTTCAATTCCGCAATCTTTGTGCTTTAGTAGCGATTCTTCAAAGTCCGCATAGTTTTGTACTTTTAGTGGAGGCCTTTAACTGATCCACATCTTTGATGATCTTCGAGCTTTCATGGAGATCATCAGCCACAGTAAATCTCTGGATCACCCTTTGTTGTGTTACTATCATGTGAAGTTGTGACTTTTGGACCGACATGCTCACACTTTTTTTTTTTTTTTTTTTTTTTTTTTTTTTTTTTTTTTTTTTTTTGCCTTTAAAAAAAAAGCGGAAGCCTTACTGGCTCATGATATTTGCAGCAGCGTAGCAGAAACATAGTATAAAAATATCAGAGCCAGGTTTTGTAGATATGCACCAGTCATGATTTCTTCAATTAAGTGTGGATGCTGTGAGCATGCGGCTTTAGATTGACTCCTCAATTCTGATCAGCTGCAATCTTCGGGGTGTACCTGCATAAGACAGTTAGCAATAAAACTCACGAAAGTGTCTTTGATCACTTTCGTTGAATTGAGGTACACGGCCCACGGTTCCCTGTTGATCAGTACAAGTACTGCCTGTGATCAGGTAGGATTCCTAAGAATCTCCTTGACAGAGTTTCGCAGCTGTTCTAGCTGTTCTCAAACCGGAACGTCTCAAAGAAGACAACACGGAGTGAGTGAACCAGTGAATTGAGATTCACTGATTGATGAAAAATGATTTGAAAAACAATCGAGTATTGCTTGAAGAAAGAGTTTTGCAATACGACGAAGGTTTTATAAGAAAGATCAATTTTCAATCAAAAATACTTTTTGTATTTGAAAAGAGTACACATTCGATGTACTAGATAAAAGAAGAGATTCGCACATCGAACAGTTTTTCCAAAAGTATTTTTTCAATCAGAGATACATTTTGAGTTTGAAAATATAAGTACACATTCGACGTGCTAGAGAAAAGAAGGTTTGCACATCGAACGGTTTTTCCAAAAGTATTCGTTAATTCCAATCCTGGACCAAGGTTGATTCACGAGTGAATCTCCCCATTGTTTCTATCCAGTTGTCACAAGCTTGATCTTACGAGAAGATCTCACATGTCACCCACCAAGAGTTTGTTTGATGTTGGCTCTAGAAGGATATCCATCTTCATCGTGAATACTTTTACATATCACTCAGATGTTCTGGCAATACCACAAGGATAATGCGTAGGACTCTTAATATATTCTTACTTTCCACATTGTGTGAAACAGCAAGTCTTCAAGAATAGTGTCCTAATGAGATATTGTGGATGATCTCTTGGCTCTAGACTCAATCGTGCACATTTGGTTCCTGTGCCGGAGACTAGGGAGAGGGTCTCCTTCTTCAATATCAACAATCTCTAAGAGTAAGTCGATAGATAATGTTGGTTCCCCGTGAGAATGAAACAAGCCCTTTTAAGAGGAACTTGAGTAGCTTGGGAAGTTTAGTGCAGTGCATCACTGGGTCCATGATGTCTTGTCTTCAATACCAGTGTTACCCTAGTAAACACCAGTAGCATATGTATTGAACCCGGTTTCTGCCCTAAGGTTGAATTATTGGAGGGCTATTTCTTTTCACCCTTTTCATATTCATTTCTTTTTCATTCTTCAACCCCTTCAGTGCTTACCGAGACTTCATTACTAGAACCTTGTTGGGTTTATTCCAGTACTAGCTCAGTCTTAGTCCGCACTCTTCCCATATCTCATTTTTCTCCTTTTTTGATCATACCTAAGGACTCTACACTATCTAGTGGATTGTCCCTGGGTAGATCCCTCCGGTTCTGGCGGGATCGTGGGAACGAATACCTAACCTAACCATCCTTATAACACCATGCATAAAATAAATTAGTCGGTCTTTTGGTATTGTTCTTTCCTTCTCGAAACAAATTGAAAAATCATTTGGAAAAACAATCAAGGTACTTGTGATACGAGATCAAAGCATTTTGTACCTTAATAGTTTTGATCATTAGAAAACCTCCCCCTCAACATGTGCATATGATTTAGAAATTGTTTAGTACATGGAGGCAAGAGGACTTTGAAATATTTTCTTTGATCACAATTTTCATAGAAAAAGCCATTTGATTTTCTTTGGTAAAATCTCCCCCTCAATATGTGCATAGGATTTTTGAAATCATTTTTATCACATAGAGGCAAGAGTTAATTTGAAGTACATCAACAATCACAAGCGCCATTAAGAAACCATTTTAAAACTCAATCAAGGTACTTTATAAATCACTTCAAAAAGCTTTCGTACCTCGATAGTTTGTTTGCTCCCCCTAAATATGTGCTTCGAGATTCGAAAGCGTTTAGCACATATGAGAGAGCAGCCTGCACAATTAAATCAAAACGATCACCTTTGATCAAATTTCATTATTAAATCACAAATTCTCCCCCGATCAAAAATATCAAACCCTTTGAGATTTTGGATCCCAAGTGATTTAATACGGTTTAGAAAACATGGGAGAATATGTGGCCTGGTTTAAATACTCATCATGTTTTTGGATAAATCCTCCTCCTCAACATGTGCATTGTGTATTTGAAATCATTTGGCACATGGAGGCAGGAGTGCCTATAAAGGACTAAAACTGATTCCATTAAAACAGATTTGAGATTTAAATCACGATCTCTCCCCCGATCAAACCATTTGAGATTTGTGATCCCATCTGATTTAAATCATTTAGAAAGTTTGGGGAAAGACGTGGCAAAATTTAATTTTGAAAAATGATTAATAAGGAACAGATTTAGACATTAAAGATTGTTAGTGTCAGGTATGATTGTTTTTACGAGATATTTTGAGTAAAACAAAACAATTTCACAATCAAACAAGAACAGAAAAAATTTCATTTTGAAAGACCTTGATTCAAAAGAAAAATCATACCATGACATAACATTAAATCTTTAGAACACCACATAATTTCGTACAAACGGACTCTTATGAATATATATTGTTTGAAAATATTTTAAATTAAATCACTCTCCCCCTCAATCGATGACCGAAGTCGATAATTGAGTGACTCAAATTTTGATAAAATGAAGTCCGGTGATTTACAAAATTTAGTCCAATTTATTTTCAAAACAATATTTTTCCATTTTCAAAACAATGTTTTCAAAATTGTTTAAAAATGGTATCCTGCACAAAGATACGTTAGGTGGTTGAGAAGCTTCCGTTGTTGTTGCTGTAGGGTTTGGAAGAAAAAACCGTCTGCAGATGCAGCGGGACTTCTTTTTACGTTGCATTTTATAATGCCAACTGAGGTCCAATTAAGCTCCGTTTCTTCAATCACTTAGAAGAAAACCATCTGCTGATGCAGTGAGACCTCTTACGTTGCATTTATGCCAACTCTCCATTGAAGTCAAATTAAGCTCCGTTTCTTCATTTGTCGACTCAAGAAATCGTTACCCTTTCCTTTCGGCATCCAATCATCTTCAGTTGTAGGATCCGGATCGGGAACATTCTTATATACCAATATACCTGTATACGTTAGTGAACACACATACAGATATATGGTGGTCGACATCACCCAAACAGCAATCGACTAATAAAAGTCAATTCAACATGTCAATCAGATCATATAAAGCATGGGAATTATTTGTTCATCAAACTTTAATCGTCTAAACCTAACAATCATATCCTAGAAACCTAGTCCTTCAACATAGGCAATTATAATTTTTTCAGATAAACACCTAGGATAATTAAGAAAGTCCATTAGATGATATAAATTTGAAAAATATTCTTCCCCTCAATCAATGACTCTTTTTCTTGGAAAATTTTAAAATCGCAGAAGTCATTGATTGAGTTTGCAAATTAATATGAAAACTCTGATTCTGATTGATTTTACAAGCAACTCATTTACCACCAATTTTTGAAAACAACAAATATTTTTCTGAAGAATTTTAGACGGAAAAACATTTGTGTAGGAACAGCAGTCCTTCGACATACTTTCCTCAAATTATATTAGGATAAGTGCACAAAATATTTGAAAAATTGGTTTAGCGTGGCACTTTCCTTTCTTTAAAGAGCGGGTTGCTATTAGAAATAATAGCAAACCATAGTTTAAGCTTGGGTCACAGTCTGAAATAACTGCAAGCCATTTTTTTTTTATTTTTTTTTAATTTTTTATTTATTTTTTATTTTTTTAAAGACATGTTTAGAAAAGAATATTTATACCTTATGTTCGAACTTCATCTAAAGTCCCGCGCCATTATTGAATGACATTTCTAAGACCGTAGATGTTATCGATACCAGAAGACATGTCTTGAGAAAAAAATATTTTTGGTCTTTTTCAAAGTTTTCTGATGTTTATGGGTTTTTGTTGATTTTATAATTTTCTATTTTCTTTTGTTGGTTTTATATTTTTGTATTTGGTTTTTGATAAATATTTACAAAGATAGATAAATAGTTTAAGAAGATGATGATACGAGTACCGAGATAAGGAAATTATTCAGCACTTTGTAGAAGATAGAAGTCATCATCTCTTAAACTTTCACCACCAAAGCTTTTGAGGCTCTTGAATCGTCGTCAGAACTTGAGCCTTCAGAAAGTGAGACTTTGGTAACTTCCCCCCAAACCGACAAACTAAGAGCAAAGACCATTTCACCAAGAAGTAGAAGTGAACAAAAACGGTCTCATTGAATGAAGCTCAGCACCCCGAAGAACATGAGAACACCAAAGTAACAAGTTGAAACATTGATCGTCTCAGTGGATATCAAATCCGGAATAACTGATGAAGTCCGAT
Source organism: Chrysanthemum seticuspe (assembly GCA_019973895.1). Lineage (NCBI taxonomy): Eukaryota > Viridiplantae > Streptophyta > Magnoliopsida > Asterales > Asteraceae > Chrysanthemum > Chrysanthemum seticuspe. Next base: position 278,375,524 of record BPTQ01000008.1, on the reverse strand, counting down.
CACATGAACCTGTTGTGCGTCCCCGATGTACACATTACTCTTCGAGATTGACCACTTGTCTTATTTAGGGGAACAATACATCAACATCTTCATTTTACCAAATGCATTCCAGTTATCTTCCATATAACCAATCAACCCACAATGTACACAAGTACCCAACCAGAGTAGAGACAACAAAATCACACTAACTGGTTGAATCACTGATCTCCTCTACGGATGTCAACTCTAGAATAACTGATTAAGCTCGATCATGTGAATATGTGGTCCGACCCTGATGTACACATATATCTCCCCTGATCGTTGCGATCACATCAGAATCATCATTACATTGTGTACATGAAGCACTAACCGGAAGCACTTTATCATAAATCATATAGAAGATGTCGATATGCAATATCATCTCACGAACCAAATATTCTTCTCACATTTCTTCTAACTGAACGCTGAAGTAACACATACCAAAAGTCTCCAGAGACCATTTAATACACCAAAGGCTACGAGATAAACACTGAGTTTCTCTACGGTTATGACCATTGTCTTTCCGGGATAACGTCAATCAGGTAGAAGTATTAAGTTCATCATGTGTACTCGTTGTGCTTTTAGATATATGTCTCCTTCCCCCTTGCTGGTTTTGATACCTCAGTTTCAGCAAAACATAATATACCCAAAAACTCGAAATCTTGTGAGAAGAACTCAAATAGCCCAAATGAATCCTATGAGAATCAACTGCAACGGAAACTCTCCCTGACTATCTTTACCAACCCATATGTGGACAAATTGAAGTGACCAGTGATGAAGCAAACCCGATATACCAAACTTGAAACTGAAGTAGAATTTTTCACATTTGTATCTTAAGCTTGCACTTAATGATGGAAGAACGGTGTCAAGAATTTATGCTTCAAGCAAATTTCTAAGTACTCACTACTCAAGCAAAGTATGAGACATTAACACCTCTTGCGATTATCCACACCGTCATATGCGTGTGACACTGAGTAAAACAAAGTAACTCCTAATAGTGATAGTTAACCAGGTCTTCAACCATCCACCTCGACTGCTGGTAACTAGATAACCCAAGACTTCAATTCAAATTCTTAAGCCCGAGCAAGTTATCAAATAAGAACACGCCTTTGTGAATGTCAACTTCAACCTCAAATAAGTGATAAAAGAGTAACTTCGAAGTAATCAACTTGTGTCAAATGTCCAACACGTGAATAAACATACAATCGGATGAATATTGACCCACTGAATGAACCGGAGCAAATGATTCCTCAACATCAATGCATTCTTCCTTAAGGTATACGTGTAGAAGCTGATCTTGAAGATTTACCAAAAAAAAATGTCATCTAGCGGATGAGGTAGTCATTTTCCTTAATGTTCATGTGGTTGATTTATAGCGTGCACAATGAGAGGAACAATAATCCGTGAAGATTTGGCAAAGGAATACCAAAGAGCGGATCATTATTCATGAACAATAATTCGTGAAGATTTGGCAAAGGCATACCAAAGAGTGGATCATTATTCAGTAGTGCAACTACAATATCATGATAGTCATTATCAACGCCTTGTGAAGTAACTGGAGATAAGGTTTCTTGAGAATTCTAAGAAGTACTTCTTAGATGGTGAACCAGTTGAGTTAGTAGAAACCGGAGCATGAGCTTCAGAAGCTGGATGATCAACATTCGTCGGAGGTTGGAAGTACTCATCAAACATATCTTTGAAAAACAATGAATCCCAAACAATGAATCCCAGTTATCCTTAGTAAGTGAAGCATTAGACGTTGGAGGAGAGTCATCAAAAATCAAACAATGAATCATTGTTAAAGAATATGAGCAAGTCTAATTGGGGATTAAATTTGGCTTTTCAATCTCCCCCAATTAGTGCTCTCCCCTAAACTGACGAAGATTTTCAAGTGTTCTTCTCAGCCCGGATTAAGAAGAAGTCTTTAGATCATCAAATGCAATTCGTCTTTAGCCTTCTAACATGTAGCAGAAAATGTAGAACAGACTAAAGAATCGACCTTCTTCAAGATTGTCCGAATGCGGAAATAGACAGTTAACATCTTCTTCACACCAAAGGCATTCCCGTTAAATTGTAAATAGCAAATCCCCTTAATTTAAAATCCCTCCCAATCAAACAAGAACAGAAAGATGTTCATCAAGGAAATCAGCAATCAGCCTGCAACGAACACACGAAATGGTAACACCAAGCAAACAATCACATCTAACAAGAATAAAAGGTTGTTCGGAATCATCTTGTTGATGTGCCCGTGAAGCATTAACCGGAGGCTCTTTGTCGTTAAACTCATATCAGCTTGTGAAGATGTCAACCAACAGCTCTAAGAAGAAACTACATGTGAAGATGATCCGATAAGAAGAGGCTCGGTTCTTACATGAGTTAGGAGCCGTTTGACCATATATTCTCAAGTATCAATCAACCATGCAAAAAATTCACACTTCTTCTCCCCCTCAAGAATTGCATACGGAGATGCCATTCTTGATTAAACAAGTGATTATCATCAAAATGTATTCTATTCACACTTCCCCCCCGCAAAATTAGCACATGATGTCGCCATCTTCATTATACTGAGCAAGTGGAATAAGAGTAATTATTAGTAGTCTGGTTCACTTGATGACTGAAGCGCATGGAAAACGCATGAAGCATGTTGATGAGAATGGCGTTGAGAATGGTCATAAACATGAAGATTTCTCTTCTTGTGAAGATAAAGCGCACTGAAGCGTACACCTTTCTTATCTTTGAGGAATGGGGCCTGAAGTGATATCTGCAGACGCCATAATGATGAAGTACGAGGCCTGAACTGATGAGAACAGACGTCATAGTGTTGAAGAACGAGGCCTGAACTGATGTGAACAGACGTCATTGTCAATTGAATATCAATGTTGAGTAACTTGAACCCGTGAATTATGAGATATCAATCCTTTTGTTATCCATACTTTAAGCCAGTCCATGTATTGAAGGATCGAAGTATCTGCAACTGAGTAAGGACTACCTGCACTAATATTACAAACTTGATTGCATATATTATGGTTAGTGACATCAGTATCCAAACCCTTTGGGGTTTCACGGTCAACATTGAGAATGCCATTGGTAAACATCTTTCCTGTAGGTATCCACCTAAGTCCAGCATCCTTAAAAATTCTACCAGATGGTATCCACTTATGGCAAGGTCTAGGATTGTTAGGCTTCTTATGCATAGTGAGAGACTTATCCTTATTCCTAGTTTCCAAAGATTTAGCAGTTGGTAACCATCTAGGTGAGGCTTTTGGTTTCATTTGCTTCATATGCACTGTGGATGACTTAGTGTGAATCCTAGACTTAACAGGTTGTACCATTGCATGATCATTTACTTTCTTCAGGGATTTTGTGAAACATTTATCATGATTAGCATTAAAGATACATTTCAGACACTTTGAGCAGACAGCTTGTTTGGATTCAGAAATAGATCTAGATTTCTTAGAGTGGTCTGCTATGGGAATAGCTTTACTCGAAATGCAACTACTCTTAGATGTACGCCAATCCCTAGTCTTTAGATTAGTGTACCTAGGTAATGGTTTAGAACTACTAGCAGTGCCTTGAAATCTTTAAGAATTCCTCATCCTAGGTCTTGCACATAAAATTCTGTCTTTACGATTTTGTGCCTTCTTTCTAGCCATTTCAAGATAAGAGTTCTTATACAAGTCATTCATATCAACTTTCCTAGGCAAGTGAGGTGAAGTGACTGGTTTTGTCAAAACTTGTTTCGCATCAACTTGGGAGGCAAACCGCGTTTTTGAAAATTTTGGTCGTTCAGATCTAAACGCATTCGGTTGTCTAATAACTGGTTTCCCCAAGTTTGATGGTTTTGAAAACTTAGTGTTCACACTATTCCCTGTTGTTTTTCTGAGCTCATTTTTTAAAGCAACAATGGCGAAACTCTTTTCCTGAAGTTGAGCTTTGAGATCATCAATTTTAGCTATCAAAGAGTTTGTTTGTTCCATTGATGTAGTTCTAGCTTCTTTGATAGAGTCACTTAGTTCTATGTGATGCTTTCTCAAAGACTCATTTTCCTTTAGTAATTTGGCCACACAAACCGCTAATTCATCATTTCTCATTTGAATATCATCAATAGCATTAATATCAAAATTACTTGTAACCAAATTACTTTTCACATGCATATCAGAAATATGTTTCTTCAAATTGTTGATGGTTGAGTCTTTGTCTTGAAGCTGAGCTTTCAAAGTGTTTATTTCAAAAAGTTCACGGAATTCAGGAAGTTCTGGATTTTTACTTGGTTTGTTAATTTGGAAACTTTCTTCTTTACTTTGTATCGCAATTTCAAGTGAAATGCAATGTTTTTCAAGATTTGAGAGTTTGTTTGAAAGTTCATCAAAAGCCCTTTTATCAATCATATCATTTGTTTTGAAGTTATTAGACTCAGCCTCAACCAAGGAACATTTATCAGAATCATGTTCAGCATTAAGACCAGTATGTATAGGTACATTAGCAGATGCACTATGTTGAACAATTAAGGGTACCTCATCACATGATACTTGTTCAATTGTCGGTCTGATATCTGCATCCACATCATGTGTAACAAGAATCACTGGACCGTTGGCTGTGTCAAGGTTATCTATCTCTGAGCCTCTGTATTCAGTGTCCATTGATCCAACATCTGGTGCCGTACCGGTCTCAACACAACAATTTATTGATTGTACCCGAGATTCATTCGCCTTTCTGATCACAGCATCTACTTCTTGTGTGACAGGAGTTACTGAGCAGCTGGTTACATCATTCTGTGTTGTTTCTGATATTCTGCATTCAGCAACACCCGACCTTTCTGATACATTACCCGACTCATCACAACAATCTCTTAACTGCACCAGACACACATCCACTTTTTCATCTTTCTGAGTAACTTCCTCAATATACTTCTCCACATTATGCATGAGATGAATAAGTGACTCAATGAACATGCTAATTTCCATTCCAGTGTGCCTCTTGAAAGATATCTCAGTCAAGTCTTGATCATAATCTGATGAGTATTCCCCATTGATGAATGGCTGAAATTGTTTGTGGATTACATGAAGTGCAGCACTGGAACTATCCTTTTGAACCTTTTCTTTATCAAGTTGTTGCTCTAGTTGTTCTAAGTTCAATAGCAATGTTCCCGTTAATGTGGTTAAGTCTTGACGGAAAATGGCAATGCATGTTCGTTCCATTCTTAACGGAGTGAGTAACATGAGGTGTGAGTGAAGTTGTTGATAAGATTCAATGCTGCTTTCCTTTTTCATGGCATTCTGTAGCCTGAACAGGTACAAATCTTTCTCATTGGACTCGGAGCATGAAGAACTCAAATCATCATTGATTGATTCCATCATCTGTAACCGTTCAGTATAGCTAATATTCTCATGGTTGTCTACAACATCATACAGTTTGAGTACTTCTGAAATCACTGAATCAGGAGTGTAAGACATGATGTTGATGAATCCACGGGATTTTACAAGTCTATGATTTAAACCGAGAAATAGAATCTTTCGCGGGATTTTACTAAAATCAAGACCAAACCGTTAAGCAATGACCAATGGAACGTGTTAAGATGACTGATGAATTGTCACAATGATAGACAATTGTGTGTTAGGACTTAGGATTGTTTGTAGGAATAGCAGATATGTTGTTTGGTTGAGATTTGGACTGGTTGATGCACGATTTTACGGAGAAATTTAGGTCTAAAAACTTAAAAACCTCAATAACTTCCTTTCGGAGGCGATTTGGGCCTCAAAAATTCGTTTCACGGCTTTGTCGTGAAACCTCACCATATTCAGCCTGTTCCCCTCGTTTTGACTGGTATTTCGCTGAAAACGGAGTTACGGTTCAAAAGTTATGGCCGTTTGAAGTTTTGCCGTAAAAAGTCAACTTTTGGTCAAACCGCTTCAATCAACTCGCATCCAGGACAACTCGCTTCCAAGACAACTCGCTTAAACGACAACTCGCTTAAGGCACAACTCGCATAAGATGACAACTCGCTTAATAGACAAGTCGCATGAAACACAACTCGCATAAACAGACAACTCGCTTAATAGACAAGTCGCATAAAACACAACTCGCATAGGCAACTCGCTTAAGCAACTCGCATAGGCAACTCTCTTTAGATACGTTGAATCTGGACAAGTCGCATAGGCTACTCTCTTTAGTATCAACTCGCTACACAATCAACTCGCTTAAATAAACAAGTCGCTTAATAACCAAGTCGCATAAATAGTCAACTCGCTAAGTAGCCAAGTCGCTTATACCAACTCGCTTCTAATGAAGAAGCAACTCGCATCCAAGAAACTCAACTACGAGTCTCAACTCGCTTTAGCTGTCAACTCTCTTCCAAGCAACTCTCTTCCAAGAAAATCACTACGAGACCCAACTCGCTTTGTACCAACTTCAAAAATAACCACTTTATCAATAAAAAACAACGAAACCACAATGATTTAAGCCTTCCAATTCAAAACATAAACACATATGATGATCCTAAACACAAAAGTACTAGCAAAATTCAAACTTTAACACTAGAATTTGTCCAAATGAATCAAACTCTCCTAAACCCTTAATACCCAAAAACCTTATGAAATCCACCAAAACAAAGAGCATGAAAGATGAATGATCCAACCATGGCTCTTGATACCAATTGAAAAATATTGGATTTCACAAACACATCACATAACAATATATGGTTCGAATTATGTATAGTTTAGAGAGAGAAAGTGGGATCCTTTCTAGAGAGAGAAAGTGAAAGAAAACATAGAAGGTTAGATTAAGATGAATGAAAGGTCCAACCCTCTACCTTGGGAGGTAGAGGGTATTTATAGTTACAAACTAAACGTCCTCCTTCGGACTGTGGATCAGGCATACAGTGGGTAAAGACCCGTCCGTCCTCCACGGTGTTGCACTAAAGTAAATAACTAACTAAATAACTAGTAAATAACGTAATGTCTACGAGCTAACTTATGCTAGATTATATATGGGGTGACCGACACTTCACTATGAGATTTCTAATTCCTAACACTGCTTAGTGTCGATTTTTTTCCTAGGCTGATTTTTTGACCGATTTTCAAATATCGACAAGGTACTCGGCCGATTAATGATTAATCGGTGATTAATCGGCCGAGTTGACCGATTTTTGCAACATCGACTTGTATGCTTAGCGATTTGGTTCGTTAGCGACTTGTGTTCAGCGACTTTGGTTTTAGCGACTTGTGCTTAGCGACTTGATTCACAACGACTTGAGGTTTAGCGAGTTGCTACTTAGCGACTTGGTGCTTAGCGACTTGGTTCAAGGATTATAGCGACTTGGTTAATACTTGTTTCTAATACGGTTTTCTCTTGATTTAGTAAAATCCCGTGAAAGAATTTATTTCCCGGTTTAATCATAGAGTTATAAAATCCCGTGAAATCTGTAAACATGTCTACCAACGTGCCTACAATCATCTCTACTGTAGCTGAGGATGTTCAAGCTGCTGGTTCAGATACTCGTCCACCCATGCTTGACAGAACTGACTACGACTCTTGGGCTCAACGCAATTAGATTGTACTGTCTTGGAAAGGAAAATGAGGTCAAAATTCTCAAATCCATTGATGAAGGACCTTATCAGATTGAGACTACAAGAGACATAATTGATACTGCTGCAGATGGAACCATGATCTTTGGATTAGACAGACCAAAGACGTATGATGAGCTCAGTGATAAGGAGAAAAAGAGATTCGATGCTGATATCAGGGCTTCAAACATTATACTTCAAGGTCTTCCAAAAGATATCTACAAGCTTATCAATCACAACACTAAAGCCAAGGTTGTTTGGGATAATGTCAAGATGCTTCTCTCGGGTTCTGAATTAACTAAGGAAGACATAGAATCACAGCTGTATGATGAATTTGAGCACTTCAAGATGAAACCTGAAGAGAGTATCTATGAATATTACGTGAGATTTCACAAACTTGTGAATGATATGAGGAATATCAAAATGACTATGCCAAATATTCAGCTGAACTCAAAGTTTTTGAACAACATGAATCCCGAATGGCACAAGTTTGTCACCTCTGTGAAGCTAACCAAAGGATTGAAGAACACCAACTATGAGCAACTGTATGCCTTTCTTTTTCAGAATGAGAGACATGATATGTTTGAATGAAGGATTCTTGAACCGTTCAAATCTAAGCAGGGAGAAACTAGTTCGTCAAATGACTACAGCTTTTTACACCAATGTTGGAATTACCACCAAAGCTTCTCAAGTCATACCCATGGGTAATGGTAATTACAAGCTCATCCCTGATCCAGCATATAAGCCTCCAGACCCAAACACATTCATGGAAAACTTCATCAATCAACTGTCTCTCATGGTTAGTCAAAACATGAACTCTCTCCCACACACCAACAATAACCTCAGAACAACATCCAATCCGCACAATCAAGCTACTGTTAGAGATTGGAAGGTTATGGTGCAACCAGTTCAAGAAAGGCAGTATGAACAGGGAAGAGGTGGAGTTGGTAGAGGATATGTGGCAAATCAGAATTGTGGAAGGAATGGAAATCAGGGACAAGCAAAGCCGATCAATTGCTACAACTGTGGTGGTGATGGACATATAGCTAGAAACTGCACATCTCCAAAACGCCCACAAAATACAGAGTACTTCAGAGACAAGATGTTACTTGTGCAAGCTCAGGATAATGGAGCTGTGTTGGATGAAGAGGAGCTGTTGTTTCTTGCTGAGGGCAATGCCAAGACATATGATGCAGATGTGGATGAGCAGCCAATTCAGGAGATAGGTCATAATCATCATAATGCCTATCAAGTCGCTGACTGTAATGCATACGACTCTGACGTTGATGATGAACCTACTGCACAGACAATTTTCATGGCTAGAATTTCTCCAATGGTCTCTCCAAAGGTCCCCTCAGCATAGCAAGCTGGTCCATCCAAAGAATCAATCATCTCAGAGGTATTAAAACTATATGATAATGTTGATCAGCAAAAGATGCATGATAAAGTTCAATCGCAGGAAACCAGTGACTCATATATTGCTAATATGGGCAATGATAATATTGTCCCATATGATCAATATGTGACCCAATGTGAGAGTGCGATTGAACCAAGTAATGTATCTAATGCAGTCAATGATGACTATATTTTTGATGAATACACTGCTAGTGTTCCTAATGATTCTGCCATCCCTGAACTTAATGCCTATAAAGAACAAGTTGCCATTTATGAACAACGTGCTAAGTTTGAATTAACTACCCATGAGCAGGAGATGGATGACCAAATGCGTACAATTATTAGAAAAAGTAATTTTAGAGAAGAAGTGTTAAAACAAGAGTTAAATTCCTTACAAGAAAAGCTTTCTAAAACTTTTAAGCAAAAGCAAGAGCTTCAAGATAATGTTAAAGTGCTTAAACAAGAATTTAATGCTAAGGAATCAAAACTTTTGAATGATTTTTTAATCTAAAAACTTTGAAAAACAAACTTGAAAATAAGTTGTACGTATAAGGGAATACCATTCAGACTGCTCACTTGATCACTAAGCATAGAGTCTTAAGCGATAAGCATAGCATTCCCCTTGTTGAGGAACCTAATCCCGAGGTAGTTAAAAAGGCTAGAGCTGCTCATAAGGTACTGTATGATGGTAATGAGATTCTTAAGTCTAGGCAAACACCATCATGTGTTGGAAGCACGGAAGTGGATAGAAAATTAGATGATGCCTCTAGGGAGAAAATGGATAAGAAGCCTAACGATCCTGTGTGTAAAAAGGAAAACATAACGATAAAACCCCATGATTACACTAAGGAAAATTAGATCTCCTTGAACAAGTTTAAGCCTCAGACTCTATTAACCCCTGAACAATTGTTCTGGAAAAAGGATATGGATATACAAAAAGCTGAAAATCTTGTTGCAAAAAACACTCCCCTTAGGAAAATGGCTGCAGCTACTGTGTATCCTCCAAATACACCAATGTATCTAGTTCCTAGATCGATTGCCACTAATAGCAAAACCTTAATCAGCCTGTATGTTGTTTATCAACTATTCGTTGATTTTGAGAAGACATGTAAGAAGAGAATCACACCTACAGGGATAACTGAGGGGGAAAGGGGTTTTGAGCAAACTAAAGAATGTTATTTAACTAAGGTCATGCCTTTCTTTAAACAATTAAAAGGTCAATTTGAGAGTCTTCAAAAAGGATTAAATTCAAATATTAAAGAAATGGAAAAGGAATTTGATGCAATGATAGTTGAGGTCAATGATTATGAACATGAACTCAAATATAATGAAGTTGAAAGGAAGAACTTGCATACCTTAAATGATAATTTGATTTCGAGTTGTGTTACTCAAGATGTGTTTTATACTGTTACTAAGCACTCTATTACGGCTTCTCGATTTCATGAATTATCTATTGCATTGAAAGTTTCCCATGATCGTGTCATTGAGCTTGAAAACAAAAACTCAGAACTAAATGAGAAAATTGATCAGGATGATCACGATAATTTGGTAAAACATATTTCTAAACTAGAAGTTGAACATTTTGATTTGCAACTAAAATATCAACATCTTAAAGAAAATGTCAAAACCTCAAATATCAAGACATCCTCAGATGTTCCAGAGTTTGATGCAGTTTTTCAGATAAACAAACGTGACGAACAGATTCAAGCTCATTGTAACACGATCAGAAAACTGAAAGCCCTAATTTCACAATTAAAGGGTGAAAAAAACAATGTGACTGGCTCCCAAATGCCTCCTCCTTTAGATTCTCAGTATTCTCAGACTTTTCATCTTCAAAACTTGGTTAATGTTTTACCAAAGGAAAACGAGGGTTTTCTTGAAGAAAATGAAAAAGTTAAACGCACTTTAAAGAGTTATATGATTCAATTAAAGTCACTCGTGACAAGAACAACGAAAAAATAACGTCTTTACAAAAGGAAATTGAGAATCTGAGGAGACAGGAAAAAGGGAAAATGCCACTTGTCTTTAATGAGAATGTTGCATCAAAGTCATCCTCAGACTGCAAATACACTGTGACTGTTAAATACATTCCTCCTCATCTCAGGAATAATGAACTTGTGTTTCATAACTATTTTGCTCACCTTAAGGATAGTCTAGAATGTCTCCGTGAGATTGTGGAAGAGGATTTCATAAATAAGCCTCTTGATAGAGAAATTAGGTTTGCTTGCATTCAAGGCAAACGATCTCAAGAGCTGCTAGAATTTTTAATAGCAACATGTCCTAAATCCTTAAGTGCGAAAGGTAAAGCTGTGATGCCTTGTTCTATGCCTAGTGCCAAGCATACAAACCATTCTATGCCCAGTATTAAGAAAGTGAACTCTAATGTGCCTTCAAGTAGTTCAGATCCCTGCACGTCTAGTTTAGGAATGCAAAAAGTAGATCAACCAACTAATGTTCCCATAATTCCTTCTACAGGAGTAATCAGTGACATAAAAGCAAGCGGGTCAAAGCCTCCGGGCAATACCAAGCAAGATAGGACCTCGCAAGCTAATGTGCATTGGAAGAGAGTAGAAGATCACCCTAGGAATATTAAGTTTGAGTTGAATAAAACGAATCGTGTTGATTCTAGTATTAGCTATAAGCGTACTGTAATTAATTCGAATTCTGCTACTATCCGCAAACCATGTAATGATGACTGCTTGAGTTCTGTTACTAATCATGAATGTGGTGTGAATGATTTGTCTAATGCTGTCAAATGCCCAGTTAAAACTGTTAATGTTAAAAATCAAGCGAAGAAGGCTAAAAGGCAAAGGCGAAAGAAAGTTAGAAAATAGTGGAAACCCACAGGAAGGAAATTTAGTAATATAGGTTATCAATGGATACCTACTGGCCGTAAGATTAATGATCTGTACCCTAAATTTGCTAAGTCAATGCCCACTAGAAAATGGATGCCTACTGGTAGAACTATTCCCTTAAAAAGTGAACACACTTTGAATAGGTCAAATACGGACACTAGCACTGCATCTATTTCTGATGATCCTATTGTTTCGACTTCTGATGTGGGTTTTCCAATCACTGTTAGTAACCAAATGGAACCCATTCTTGCATGGGGATCCCAATTATCCAGTTATCCGTTCTTGTCTGTGTTCAACTGCAGATTGTTCAAATCGTACTGTAGTACCTGGACTCAGGCTGTTCCAAGCATATGACTAGAGATCGCTCGCGGCTCATGAACTTTGTGAGTAAATTCATCGGGACTATCAGATTCGGGAATGACCATTTTGGTGCAATTATGGGTTATGGAGATTATGTTGTTGGTAAAAGTGTAATCCCCAGGGTATATTATGTGGATGGTCTTGGTCATAACTTGTTCTCTGTTGGTCAATTCTGTGATTCCGATCTAGAAGTGGCTTTCAGAAAACATACTTGTTTCGTTAGAGAACTCGATGGTGTGGAATTGCTAAGAGGAACTCGTGGTTCAAATCTATACACCATCTCTATCGAAGACATGATGAAGTCCTCTCCAATCTGCTTGTTGTCAAAGGCTTCGAAAACAAAGTCATGGTTATGGCATCGTCGGCTCAATCACTTGAACTTCGGCACCATTAATAACCTTTCCAGAAAGGATCTTGTCAGAGGATTACCCAGATTAAAATATGAAAAAGATCATCTTTGTTCAGCTTTCCAATTGGGAAAAAGCACGAAATATGCCCACAAACCAAAACCCACAAACTCGGTAATGGAAGTTCTTCATACCCTTCATATGGATCTGTGCCGACCAATGAGAGTGCAAACGATAAATGGGAAGAAATACATTCTAGTAGTTGTTGATGACTACTCTCGATTTACTTGGGTAAAGTTTTTGAGGAAAAAGGATGAAACTCCAGATGTCATCATCAAACTTATCAAACAGCTTCAGGTTCGACTCAACAATACTGTTAGAATTGTTCGAACAGACAATGGCACAGAGTTTGTTAAGAAAGACTTAATTCAGTTTTATGAAAGTGTTGGAATCAGTCATCAAAGAAGTGTTCCACGAACTCCTCAACATAACGGTGTAGTTGAAAGTCGAAATCGAACTCTTGTGGAAGCCGCAAGAACAATACTAATTTATTCAAAGGTTCCAATGTTTCTATGGGCTGAAGCCATTGCCACTGCTTGCTACACCCAAAATCGTTCCTTTATTCACACCTCTCATGGAAAAACTCCATATGAACTTGTCCATAAACGAAAACCTGATCTATCCTATCTATGTGTGTTTGGTGCTTTGTGCTATCCAACAAATGATGGTCAAGAGTTAGGTAAATTAAAAGAGCTAAGGCGGACATTAGAGTTTTCGTAGGTTATGCATCAAACAAGAAGGGTTACCGAATTTACAAAAAAAGAACTCGAGATATCATGGAAACTATTCACGTCACGTTCGATGAGCTGTCCGGGCAAATGGCTCCAGGACAATCCAGTTCTGGACCCGCATCTCAACCTTCATCAAGTAGTCCTATTAGTTCTACCCTTGTTTCAAATCCCTCACCAGCAACTCCTTATGTACCTCCTTCAGAAGATGAATTGAAGAAATTATTTGATCCAATGTTTGATGAACACTATGAGCCAAGTGCTAATGATATGTCAATTCCATCAAAAGAGGCTGCTTCTATCCCTGTCAATGAAGTTAACCCTTCAGGTTCAATGTCATTAAGTCAAGAAGCGCTTGCTACTGATCACTCTGTCTCATCAACAAATCATCAATCATCAAGTGTACATCATGGAATTGTTTCTGGCATCAATGATGGAGATAATCCCTTTGCTACTCCTGAAGATGCCCCCTTTGAAAACATATTTGCTCCTGAATCATCATCAGAACCATATTCTTCAGGAGATATCGACTCTGCTACTTCAGTTCCTCAACAACAACCACATGAACACCTTAGAAAATGGACACATGATCATCCATGGGACAACATCATTGGAAACCCCTCTCGTCCAGTATCCACGTGGAAACAACTTGCAACCGATGCCTTATGGTGCTTCTTCAACTCCGTACTCTTTAAGGTCGAACCAAAAGATGTTAAAACCGCCATGAATGAAGACAGCTGGTTCAATGCCATGCAAGAAGAAATTCATGAGTTTGATCGACTAGATGTATGGGAATTAGTACCTGCTCCAGATTGTGCTATGATCATTGCTCTAAAGTGGATCTTCAAAGTAAAACTTGATGAGCATGGTGATGTTTTAAAGAACAAGGCTCGATTGGTTGAAAAAGGATACCGTCAAGAGGAGGGTATTGACTTTGAAGAATCATTTGCTCCAGTTGTTCGTATCGAGGCAATCAGAATCTTCTTGGCTAATGCTGCAAGTAAGAATATGGTAGTCTATCAGATGGATGTAAAACGGATTTTCTTAACGGAGATCTGAAAGAAGTCGTATACATCAGCCAACCTGAAGGCTTTGTGAATCCAGAGCATCCTACTTACGTCTATCGTTTGAAGAAGGCTCTTTACGGTTTGAAGCAAGCTCCAAGGGCATGGTATGATACGCTATCAAAGTTTCTTCTATCTTCTGGATTAAGCAAAGGAGTAGTTGATCCGACATTGTTCACCAGAAAGTCAGGCAAACATTTAATTCACGTTCAAATATATGTTGATGATATTATTTTTGCCTCGACTGACCCTAATGAATGTGACCGTTTTTCAAATGAAATGGGTTCCAAATTTCAAATGTCAATGATGGGACAAATGTCATTTTTCTTGGGATTACAAATTTCACAAAGTCCCGGAGGCATTTTTATAAATCAATCTAAATATGCAAATGAGATTTTAAAGAAATTTAGATTTGATTCTTGTGACCCTGTTGACACTCCCATGATAGAGCGTACTAAACTGGATGAGGACCACTCAGGGATCATGGTAGACCAAACGAAATATCGTAGTATTATTGGATCCCTGATGTACCTCACAGCCAGTAGACCAGACATTCTGTTCGCTGTTTGCATGTGTGCTAGATATCAGGCTAAGCCTACCAAAAAGCACCTTGAAGCAGTTAAACGGGTCTTTCGGTATCTCCAAGGAACCATCAATATGGGACTTTGGTACCCGAAGGACACCGGTATGTCACTAACAGCCTATGCAGATGCTGATCATGCCGGATGTCAAGATACACGTCGAAGTACGTCTGGAGGTGCTCAGTTTTTGGGTGATAAGCTTGTGAGCTGGTCTTCTAAGAAACAAATGAGTACTTCTATATCCTCTACAGAGGCTGAATACATAGCCATGTCATCTTGTTGTGCTCAAATCCTATGGATGAGATCCTAATTATCTGACTATGGCTCTGAATTCAACAAAATTCCTCTGTACTGTGATAATAAAAATGCTATTGCTCTCTCATGCAACAACGTTCAACAATCAAGAGCTAAGCACATCGACATTCGACATCATTTCATCAGGGAGCAAGTTGAAAACGGTGTGGTGGAACTCTATTTTGTGAGGACTGAATTCCAGTTAGCAGACATCTTCACCAAAGCTCTTCCTAGAGAACGTTTTGAGTTTATCCTCCCACGACTTGGTCTAAAGAGTCTACAACCGGAAACACTTAAACGTCTTCAAGAGGAAGAAGAGGAGTAAAAGGTTTTTCTTCATCCATCTCTTGTAAATATTTATTCGAAAAGCAAAATACAAAATTACAAAACCAACAAAAAGCAAAAAGAAAAATATAAATTTTCAAAAAAAAAAAAAAAAAAAAAATTAGAAAATCTTGAAAAATCCCAAAAAATATTGTTATTTTGTCATGTTTTTCCTTGTTCGATATCATCTACGGACTTTGTGTTGACACTCAAAGAATGTCATGGGTTTTTAGATGTTCTTCGAATGTACATAAGTTGCTTTTTCTTATATATATATATATATATATATATATATATATATATATATATATATATATATATATATATATATATATATATATATATATATATATATATATATATATATATATATATATATATATATATGTTGGGTTTTAGGTTCCATGGATTTGATGAGACAAAATAAATACAAGAATGAAACATCAAGGGCTTAAAGAGAAAAAGAAGAAATCTACAAAAAGATGGAAGGACTTGCTTGCAATAGAAGATTTATTATTTAGTCCTTCGTAGTATCTTGTAAACCCTAATCCTCTAGTATATAAAGAGGACATGGGGTGTAGGTTTTGATATACAAGTCTTCTATAATGTAGTCATTAAATGTGTGTGTGTGTAACCTAGACGTGTTCGTATAAACGTCTAGGGTTAGAGTTTGTTTAGTTTAGCCTCAAGGATCTTTGATCTCTGTTACAAGTTAAGTGTAACCGTATTATTCTGATCATATAATATTTGAGGCTTGGAGTGATTATAAAGATAAACCTTGTGTCAATAACTATGATTTGTTTTATTCCGCTGTGTACCAAGTTTATTGTCATTGTTATTGTTAACCCTAGAGGCTTAAAACGATCTCAAGGAGTCATAACAAACTCAACAAGTGGTATCAGAGCTTGTGATCTAGAAACTGTTATCAAGAAGAAGTCTGTTAATTTGTACTCAAGGAAGTTAAGATGTTTGAAGAAACTCATATGGTGACTGCTTCTAAGGTTCCCATGCTCAAACATGGTGAATATCAAATCTGGAGGATGCGAATGAGGCAATACATTTGCATGATTGATTATGCTCTATGGGATGTTGTTGAAAAAGGAGATACTCTTCCTTTGAAGGGTGAGGATGGTAAGGAGATTACCATTGTTAGTGAACCTGATAAAGCTAAGAGGAAAATGGAGATCAAAGCTCACAGTCTTCTCTCCATGGGAATACCTAATGAATTTGCATTGGACTTTGATCAGTATGAGTCAGCTAAAGAACTATTGGATGCTCTTGAATTGAGGTTTGCTGGTAATGAAGCTACCAAGAAGTCAAGGATGAACATGCTTAAGCATCAGTTTGAAACCTTCACTGCTCAAAGTGGAGAAAAGATTGATGGCACATACAATAGGCTTCAAAAACTCATCAGTCAACTGAAGGCAGTTGGTTACAAGTTTCTTCAAGAAGATATTAATTTGAAATTCATAAGGAGCTTATCATCTGATTGGGCTATTCATACAATTGTGTGGAGGAATAAGACGGACTTTGCTACTATGACTCTTGACAATCTCTTCAATAACTTGAAGGTTTATGAGTCTGAAAATAACTTTTCCAACTCGTCTTCTTCTAATCAAAACATTGCTTTTGTATCCACAAATCACAAAAGCTCACAAGATGTATCCACTGCTGCCTATGGTATAACCACGGCTATTGCAAACAATACCACTGTTAGTGATAATGTCAGTGATGGTGCAATTTGTGCTTTTCTGTCAGATTTAACTACTAGTGTTGATGTTTTGAATCAAGATCTAGATCAAATTGATCCTGATGATCTTGATGAAATAAACCTTCAATGGCAAATGGCAATGCTGACTCTCCAGGCAAGGAAGTTTTTGAGGAGGACTGGAAGACATGTTAGGTATGATGGTCAAAGGAGAGCTGGATTCGACAAAAGCAAGATGGAGTGCTTTAACTGCAAGAAGAAAGGTCATTTTGCCAGGGAATGTCGAGCTCCTAAAAGACTTGAGGGTATTAAGAAGACAACAGAAGAACCTACTAGTTCTTCAGCTTTGGTTGCTCAGGATGGACTTGGTGATTATGATTGGAGTGATCAGATTGAAGAAGGTCCAAATGCAGCTTTTCTTGCTAGTGAAGTTTCAAAAGAGCATAACTTTGCTCTAATGGCCTATGCTTCATCTTCTGGTTCAGATTCTGAGGTATCTAATGATTCTAAAGCATCTACTTGTTCTTTTAAATCATGTTCTGAAATCTTAGAGTCTCAAAAGGCTATCACTGAGAGTATGAGAAAAGAAGTAGAGAGATTGACTCTAGATAACTTAGGATATAGAGTTGGTTTAGAGGGTGTGGAAGAGAAGCTAAAATTCTGTATTAAATGTGAGTTTGAGTATGTAGAAAAGATTAATATACTAGGTGTTGAAAGTTAACTGTTCTTCTTCTTAAGATCAAGTGTTAAATTCCGCGTAATACTTGATAAGCTTTTGTTACTAGTCAGTTTCTATATTAGATCGTTTGCTCAACTGGGATCAACAAGTGGTATCATACCAAACTCCACAATATATATATATATATATATATATATATATATATATATATATATATATATATATATATATATTGGGAGAAAGTGAAACTATGGTTTAGTGTCATTTCAGGCAGTATCCCGTCTTTTAAAGAAAGAACAGAGCCATGCTTTATCCTAAATCTTCAAATCTCATGCTCTGATTCTATAAACAATCAATTGATATCTAATGAAAACTAATAGCTTTGAAAAATAACTCGGACTCAATTTTTGAAAATCATCTGGACTTAACGATTGTCAAAATTGTTATCTCTCAATCAACAACTTATGTCATTGATTGAGGGGGAGAATGATTTCAATTAAATCAAAAGGTTATTTGTCATACAATTGTTTTCAAAAGATAATCATGCATGTTTAATCAATGGAGTGTAAAGTCTCAAAATTCGATCCTTATCAGTTAAAATGTTTTCATAATCAAGTCACAATTCTCCTCAAAAGCTTTCAAAATCAATTTAAATCTACAGAGATCACAAATCTCAAATGATTTGAAAATTGTGATCGGGGGAGAATTTGTGATTTAAATTGGAGTTAAACTGATAATTCGATAAATGGTCTCATAAGTGTTTAGCAAGCTTTCCTCCCCGCATGTGCCAAACGATTTCAAATTTTCCATGCACATGTTGAGGGGGAGCATCTTTTTAAACCACAAAGAATTGAAACGTGATTGTTCAAACTTAAATATCAAATGATAATATCTAAAATTCTGCATTTGGATATTAATTTTGATACATTATTAGGTTATGAATTGCATTTTTGGTCAATTTATTGATTCTACGTATTCACGGCTTGAGCTTAAAATCTATGAAAAAGATGGCTAAGGGGTCTTGTACAAGTATTTCTTATGGGATACTTGAGTTAATTATATGGGCTTTAAAGTGTATCTTGAGTGAATCCGTTGTATGTGGAGTGAATTGGATTGAGTGGGATTTGTATTTGCTGCATATGTTTGGTTTTTGATAAAAGGCTTGGACCAAATGTGAGTATACTGTGCAATGGTTTGGACTTGAAAGATTGGACATATAGGCTTCTCAAGATTGATGATATTAAAAGTTTGATGATGAGATTTGGTGTGCTTCAATGGGTTATGAAGTTTGGTACTTTGGTGTATACATTTTCACGATGAATATTTTGTCACGGATTATAAGGTTATTGGAACTTGGCTGACTACGGGGTTGATTGTATTTGGTATTCCTTATTCGGATTTGTCGTGAGGTTTTCCGAGCGCTGTTACTTATTTCGTCTTCTTTCTTTCTACCCTTCCGCGAAGATGACTTGTTTGGGCACTGATAGAGTGTGAGAAAGACTTGGCTATTTAGTTACGTTTGTGATTCTTTCTCGCTTAACACACAACGTAGCTATCATTTCGGTGTCTCACTCAGTTGAGAATGTCAAGAGGTTTTGTACATTGGGTACACTGTTTCTTTTCACAAGGATTAGTACAAGCTTAAGTAACAAATCTGGGGAATTCTACTTCATGTTCAAGTTTGGTATATTGGATCTACTTCACCATGTGGTCACAGCAATAGCCGACAGAATTTGGGAATGATGTGTTTACCAAAGTGTTTATTGGATGGTTGATGATATTGTTGATGTTGGATAATGAACCGCTGATGAATCGCTGCATGTTCTCCTAAAACAGATATTCACCGAAACCAAAGTTGTCATAACACGTTCAAGCTGACATTGTTTACGGTTTTGTCTTGATTTTGTAAAATCCCGCGAAAGAAACTATTTCTCGGTTTAAATCATAGACTTGTAAAATCCCGTGACAATGGAAACATCCTGATAATAGTAAAGTGCATTTCCGGATCTATCTTACGGTTTATTCTTGGTTTTGTAAAATCCCGCGAAAGAAACTAATTCTCGGTTTAAACTATAGAATTGTAAAATCCCGTGTTGATGGCATCATCCTGGAGAAAGGGAAAGTGTAATTCTGGATCTTATCTGATGCTGGTACTACAGTTTCTGCTTCAAAGAAGGGATAAAAGGGTGTACTTCATGAATTGGATGTGTGTTTGGATATTCGTCATGGCAGTTTGGTTACTACATGGTTTTACGGGGTTATGTGCTTTTAACCATGGTCGGGATGAAAACCATTATCAAAGTTCACTTAAAACGTCAAAGGAGGCTAAATTTGAGCTTTTAACCAGAAGATGTGACAACGGGGTTAATTCACTATTATTTATTTGAGGTTGAAGTGAAATATCACGGGCGAGTGTACTTAGTATCTGAAGGTATCGGGGATGGTTGGATGAAGATTCTTCAAGATCCTTGTTCGAGCTTATTATCAAAAACAAAGACTTGGAAATCTAGTTATTGTTGGGTGTCTCTTACCTTTTCTTTTACCACTTGGGGGAATTGGGCTCTTACCACCACAAAATAACTATCACTTTAAGGAGTTACGTTGTAGTGCTCAGTGTCACATTCAATTGTGGATCTTCAAGAGGTGAAGTACGTCTTATACTTGATGGTTGGTTGGATGAAGAGTATAGAGTACTTAGAGATTCAATGGACGATGAAGTCTCGGCACCGCTCTTTGTTACATATGTGCAAGCTTAAGTCACGAGTTCGGGTTGTTTTACTTCCGGGTCAAATTCATTATATTGGGTTTTCTCCATCAGCTGTCACGACAAAGTGCCTACTGAATGATAATAGGGTTGATTACAAGTTTGCCAAGAGAGCTTAAAAGAGAGAGATTATGACGTTTGAACACAACAGTTCAAGCCTCGTACTCTAAAGAAAAGAAAAGTGTACGTTTCAGTGTACTTTATCTTCGAAAGAAGAGAAATCTTCTTATGACGTTTGAACACAACAGTTCAAGCCTCGTTCCTCAAAGAAAAGAAAAGTGTACGTGTCAGTGCGGTTTATCTTTTGAAGAAGAGAAATCTTCTCTATTATGACCATTCTCATCAACATGCTTCATGATTTTTCCATGTGCTTTCGATTATCAAGTGAACCGGGCTACCGTTGATTGTTTTCTTATTCCACTTGCTCAACTATAATGACGATGGCGACATCATGTGCTAATTTTGCGGGGTAGAAGTGTGAATAGACTACATTTAGATGATTTCACTTATTCAATCAAGAATGGCATCTTCGTATGCAATTCTTGAGGGGGAGAAGAAGTATGATAATTATGCATGGTTGATTGTTATTAGAGAATAAATGGTCAAACGGCTCCAAACTCATGTAAGAACCGAGCTTCTTCTTATCGGATCATTTCTACATGGAGTTTCTTCTAAGAGCCGTTGGTTGACATCTTCACGGGCTGATATGATTAAATGACAAAGTGCTTCCAGTTGCTGGGTTGATTTCCTTGATAAACATCTTTCTGTTCTTGTTTGATAGGGAGGGATTTGATTTAAGGGGATTTGCTATTTGTAAGTTAACGGGAATGCATTTGGTGAGTTGAAGATGTTGACTTTTTATTCCCCAATTGGACAATCTTGAAGAAGGTCGAGTCTACAGTCTATTCTACATTCTCTGCTACATGTTAGAAGACTTTGATTATCTAAAGACTTCTTCTTAATCTGGGCATTTATCAAACATATTGTCGGTTTAGGGGAGAGCACTAATTGGGGGAGAGTGATATGTCGAATTTAATCCCCAATTAGACTTGCTCACATTATTCAGCATGTTGATTCTCACAAAGACTTCATGCGATCTTCTCAACAGATTTCAAGTATTTGGGCTTATAATGTTTTGCTGATTCTAAATTGTCAAAACCAGCAAGGGGGAAGGAGACAAGCACCTAAACGTGAGTAAACTTGATGAACTTAATTCTTCTAAGTGATTGAAGATATCCCGGCAAGACGAATGTCATGACCGCAGAGAAACTCAAGGTTTTACTCATCAAGGCGTTTAGTGTTATTATTCCAACTATGTGGGGGAAGTGATGTTAGAGAAAGTTTCTGAAGATATAAGAGGTACACAAGTGTGTGATGATCTCGATGTTATCGCAATCATCAGGGGAGAGAGAATTGTGTACATTGGGGGCGCTCAGCTGTCTCACTTGAGGGCTTAATCAGTGATTCAGAGATATAATCACTTATTCCAGAGTTGACGTCCGTAGAGATAGTCATACGCAGAGATAATCAGTGATTCGGCCTGCTTCTTCAATGTTATCGGTTATTCTCTCTTTGGGCATTCGGGTACTTCGGGTTCTTGAGCTTCATACACTTTCTTTAGGGGAGAGAAAAGTATACATCGGGGTTATTCTTTGGCTATTAGACTTAATCTGCTACTTCGATGGTATAAGTTTCTTTATCTTTGGGTATATGTGTATTCGGGTTCGTGAGCTCTAGTCTAAGAGACTGACTGCATCAATTCGTCTACTTGGGGGAAGTGGTTTCTTGACAACTTCTGGTATGGATTGCTTCAGACTTCAGTGGGTATGGAATTTGAGAAGATTATTTATATGTGGGATGATACGTTTTCGTTGTTCTATTGGATGATAAAACCTCGAACGAAGAATCTCGGTGATTATTCTTAAAAGGAGCAGCATGATCAATGATAATGGTGTGCTTCTTGGTGCACCTGGCTATTGGAAGCTTGAAAGAAAGCTTTGAATCTGCTCAACTAAAGTATTTTCGGTTTGGGGGGAAGCTACCAAAGTCTCACTTTTAGTCGGTTCAATTTCTCTCTTCTATTCAAGAGCCTTGGAAGCTTTGGTGGTGAATGTTTAAGAGATGACGATTTCTATCCTCTACAACGGGGCTGCTCAATATCCTTATCTCGGTACTCGTATCATCATCTTCTTAAATTATATCATCTACTCTATCTTTGTATATAGTTTTCAAAAAAAAAAAAAAAATACAAAAATACAAAAATATAAAACCAAAAAAAAGAAAATAGAAAAATATAAAATCTCAAAAAACCCATAAAAATCAGAAAATTTCAAAAATACCAAAAATATGTTTTCTCAAGACATATCTTCTGGTATCGATAACATCTGCGGTCTTAGAAATGTCATTCAATAATGGCACGGGACCACAGATGAAGTTCAAGCAGGAGGTGTAAATACTCTTTTCCAAAACATGTCTCAAAAAATGGCTTACAGTTTTTTTCAGACTGTAACCCGGGCTTCAAATGATGGCTTGCAGTTATCTCAGACTGTAACCCGTGCTTAAAACATGGTTTGCTATTATTTCAGATACCAACCCGTTCTTCAAGAAAGGAAAGTGCTGCGCTAAACCAATTTTTAAATATTTCGTGCACTTATCCTAAAAACTATTTGAGGAAAGTATGTCGAAGGACTGCTGTTCCTACACAAATGTTTTTCCGTCTAAAATTCTTCAGAAAAATATTTGTTGTTTTCAAAAAGTGGTGGTAAATGAGTTGCTTGAAAATCAATCAGATTCAGTGTTTTTCGTAAAAAATTGAAAACTCAATCAATGACTTCTGCGCTTTTAAACTTTTCAGAAAATAAGTCATTGATTGAGGGGGAGAATGTTTTCAAATTTACATCATCTAACGGGCTTTCTTAATTATCCTTTATGCTTAATTAAAAATCATGTTAACCTACGTTGAAGGACTAGGTGCCTAGGATATGATTGTTAGGATTAGATGATTAGAGTTTGATAAACACATTATTCCTATACATTTGAATGATCTGATAGATATGTTGAATTGACTTTTATTAGTCGATTGATGTTTGGGTGATGTCGACCACCATATATCTGTATGTGTGTTCACTAACGTATGCATGTATCTTGGGTTGACAAATGAAGAAACGGAGCTTAATTGGACTTCTATGGAGTATTGGCATGAAAAAATGCAACGTAAGAGGTCTCACTGCATCAGCAGATGGTTTTCTTCTAAGTGATTGAAGAAACGGAGCTTAATTTGACCTCAGTTGGCATTAAAATGCAACGTAAGAAGTCTCACTGCATCTGCAGACGGTTTTTCTTCCAAGCCCTACAGCAACAACATAAGATTCTCAACCACCTAATGTATCTTTGTGCAGGATACCATTTTTAAACAATTTTGAATAATTTGAATAAATTGTTTTGAAAATGGAAAAATATTGTTTTTGAAAATAAATTGGACTAAATTTTTGAAAATCACCGGACTTCATTTTTATCAAACCTAAGTCACTCAATCAACGACTACGGTCATCGATTGAGGGGGAGAGTGATTTAAAATAAATTACTTTCAAACAATATTTCTTCATAAAACTCCGGATTGTACAAAATAAGTGGTGATCTAAAGATTTAATGTTATGTCATGGTATGATTTTCTTTAAAACTCAAAGATCTTACAAAATGAAATTTTTTCTGTTCTTGTTTGATTGTGAAATTGTTTTATTTTACTTAAATATCTCTTAAAAACTATCATACCAGACACTAACAATCTTTAATGTCTTAAATTGATCCTTATCAGTCATTTTTCAAAATTAAATATTGCCACGTCTTTCCCCAAAATTTTCTAAATGATTTAAATCAATCGGGATCCAAAATCTCAATTGGTTTGAAATTTTTGATCAGGGGAGAGATCGTGATTTAAATCTCAAATCGGTTTTAAAAAGGGTAATTGTTTCTAAAGCACTCCTTCCTTCATGTGCCAAATGATTTGATATACATAATGCACATGATTGTGGAGGAGCACTTAACCAAAAACCAGATGAGTATTTAAACCAAGCACATATTCTTCCATGTTTTCTAAACCTTTAAATCACTTGGGATCCAAAATCTCAAAGGGTTTGATATTTTTGATCAGGGGAGAATTTGTGATTTAATAATGAAATTTGATAAATGATGATCGATTTGATTCAAATGTGCATTCTGCTCTCCCATATGTGCTAAACATTTTCGAATCTCGAATCACATATTGAGGGGGAGCATTTCAAAAGAAAACAAACTTTCAAGATTTTCTAATGGTTTTCTGTATGGCAATACAATCATGGATGTACTTCAAAAGAACTATTTCCTCTATGTGATAAAATGATTTCAAATATCCTATGCACATATTGAGGGGGAGAATTTACCAAAGAAAATCAAAAGGCTTTTTCTAAGGAAATTGTGATCAAAAAAATTATTTCTAAAGAACTCTTGCCTCCATGTGCCAAACAATTTCAAAATTATATGCACATGTTGAGGGGGAGCATTTCTAAATGATCAAAACAATTAAGGTACAAAATGTTTTGATTTTATATCACAAGTACCTTGATTGATTTTTCCAAATGATTTTTCAATTGGTTTCAAGAAGGAAAGAACAATACCAAAAGACCGACCAATTTACTTTATGCATGGTGTTATAAGGATGGTTAGGTTAGGTATTTGTTCCCACGATCCGCCAGAACCGGAGGGATCTACCCAGGGACAATCCACTAGAGCTATGGGAAGAGTGCGGACTGAGATAGAGCTAGAACTGGAATAAACCCAACAAGGTTCTAGTTATGAAATCTCGGTAAGCAATGAAGGGGTTGAAGAATGAAAAAGAAATGAATATGAAAAGGGTGAAAAGAAATAGCCCTCCAATAATTCAACCTTAGAGCAGAAACCGGGTTCAATACATATGCTACTGGTGTTTACTAAGGTAACACTGGTATTGAAGACAAGACGTCATGGACCCAGTGACGCACTGCACTAAACTTCCCAAGCTACTCAAGTTCCTCTTAAAAGGGCTTGTTTCATTCTCACGGGGAACCGACATTATCTATCGACTTTCTCTTAGAGATTGTTGATATTGAAGAAGGAGACCCTCTCCCTAGTCTCCGACATAGGAACAAAAAATGCACAATTGAGTCTAGAGCCAAGAGATCATCCACAATATCTCATTAGGACACAAAATTAATGAAGACTTACTGTTTCACACACTGTGGAAAGTAAGAATATTTTAAGAGTCCTACGCATTATCCTTGTGGTATTGCCAGAACATCCGAGTGATATGTAAAGTATTCACGATGAAGATGGAAATCCTTCTAGAGCCAACATCAAACAAGCTCTTGGTGGGTGACATGTGAGATCTTTTCTAAAGATCAATCTTGTGACAACTGGATAGAAACAATGGGGAGATTCATTCTTGAATCAACCTTGGTCCAGGAAATGAATTGACGACTACTTTTGGAAAAACCGTTCGATGTGCAAATACTTTTGGAAATATGAATACACAATATCTCTAGCTTATCGAATGTGTATTCATATTTCAATTCAAAAAGTATCTCTGATTGAAAAAATACTTTTGGAAAAACCGTTCGATGTGTGAATCTCTTCTTTTATCTAGCACATCGAATGTGTACTCTTTTCAAATACAAAAAGTATTTATGATTGAAAATTGATCTTTCTCATAAAACCTTCGTCGTATTGCAAAACTCTTTCTTCTAAGCAATACGCGATTGTTTTTCAAATCAATTTGTCATCAATCAGTGAATCTCAATTCGCTGGTTCACTCACTCCGTGTTGTCTTCTTTGAGACGTTCCGGTTTGAGAACAGCTAGAACAGCTGCGAAACCCTGTCAAGGAGATTCTTAGGAATCCTACCTGATCACAGGCAGTACTTGTACTGATCAATGGGGAACCTTGAGCCGTGTACCTCTATTCAACGAAAGTGATCAAAGATACTTTCGTGTGTTTTATTGTTAACTGTTGTTTGCAGGTACATTTGGACGGTTGCAGCTGATCAGAATTGAGGAGTCAATCCAAAGCCTCATGCTCACAGCATCCACATTTATTAAAGAAATCATGACTTTTGCATATCTACAGAACCTGGCTCTGATATTTCTATACTATGTTTCTGCTACGCTGCTGCAAATATCATGAGCCAGTAAAGCTTCCGCTACTTGATGAAAGATGTCATGATCCAAAAGTGTGAGCATGTCGGTCCAAAAGTCACAACATCACATGAAGGCAACACAACTATGAATGATCCAGAGAGATTTGCTATGGCTGATGATCTCAAAGAAAGCTCGAAGATCATCAAAGATGTGTATCAGTTAAAGACCTCCACTGAAAGTACAAATCATTCGGACTATGAAGAGTCACTGCTTAAGCACAAAGATTGCGGAATTGAAGAATTGAAGTCTACGAGCTCAAGAACGAAGTCAACAATAGAATGCTAGGATTCAAAATGTAAATCATGGGGTGACCTCCCTTAGGGGGAGATTGTTAGGAATTGGAAATTCCATGTTAAAGTGTCGGTCACCCCAATTATGGTCTAGCATGTGTTAGCTCGTAGACTTGTAGTTATTTACGTTATTTAGTAGTTTATTAGTTAGTTTGTAGCGTAGAATAGTTTAGTGTTTCACCGTGGAGGAAGGACGGGTCTTTACCCACTATATGCCTGATCCACAGTCCGACAGGAGGACGTATAAGTTGTAAGTATAAATTCCCCTTCCATCCTTGGAAGGGGTGGTGCTTTTCTCATAATCTAACCTTACATTTGTGAAGCAAGTCTCTACCAAGAAAACACCCTCTCATCTCTTTCTCTCTCAAATGGCTAACATGTATTTCCATCATCCAAGACCACCCGAATCATCAACACAAGAAATATAGGATCCTAACATCATGAATCAACGAAAGCTTCCGCTACTGTGATGAGAATATATCATGATCCAGAATGTGAGCATGTCGGTCCAAATGTCACTACATCACATAATACCAACACCACAATGGAAGAGTCAGAGATTTATGTTAGCTGATGATCTCAATGCTGGCTCAATACTCATCATCACGTGGATCAGTTAAAGACCTCCACTTAGATTATCCAAACATGCAAAAATGAAGAATCAATGACTACGAGCTACTGAGCAAAGAACAAGAACAAGAATCCAAGAACAATCTTAATGTAATATCTGTTTGTATTCAATGTAATTTGAGGTGACCTCCCTTAGGGGGAGATTGTTAGGATTTAGTAAATCCAGTTATTAAAGTGTCGGTCACCTCAAGTATATGTAATTGTTAGAAAGCTCATAGTCGTAGTTATTTAAATGTTAAGTTGTATTTAGTTAAGTAACACCGTGGAGGACGGATAGGTCTTTACCCACTGTATGCTTGATCCACAGCCGGTAGGTGGCGATTTTTGTAAGACTATAAATACTCTCTACCTCCCAAGGTAGAGAGTTGGAGCTCATAATAATACTTTGATTTTCTCTCACTAAGTTCCCAAACCTCTATCTCTTTCTCTCTCTAAAACCATAAGTTATACGCCTATTTGTGATCATGTATTGATGTGTTTGTGAAATCCAATATGTTACAATTCTATATATAGATTTACACTTGCGACGACGTCACCTTTTGGATGGGACGCCGTCAGCTCGCCGTCATTAGGGTTTCATCTTGGCCAATTCATCGATGGAATGGCGTCACCTTAGAGTTGTGACGCCCGTTAGTCTTCAGTTGGGACGTCGTCTTGATTCTAGATCTGGGCCGTCTGAGACGAAAAGTCTAAGTGACGCCCTTCTTTTTTACAACGTGACGCCGTCAGGTTATACGAACAAAAATTCCACTGAGCCGTCTGGTGCATGTTTTGATCAAGTCTTTATAGAGGGACGGCGTCGCCCTTTGATTGGGACGCCGTCAGGTGCTTCATTACAACATTTTGCTTCCAAGAGACCTAAAAAGTGAAAAGGAACGAAATTAAGCTGTAACGGATATAAAAGTGATCGATTAAGGGCTTAAATGACCCCCTAAAAGCGTACGTTTTACATCCTTATCAAATATTCCTACACTTGGTATTTGCTTGTCCTCAAGCAAATGTGCTTTTAGCCAATCAATTTATAAGTTAGGGGGCATGAAGCATGGGTTTAGAATAATTCATAACAAGTAAAAGCACCGCAATAGTCATAACAAGCATGAAAATTATATACTAGCACCTCACAAGGGGTGTTTGGATTCTCTCATCTTTCGGGTTTATATGAAATATAATAAATGGAAGATAAACACTCATTACCTAGCATAGTACATAGATTACCATAAGCTTGAGACTAGATAAAACCTCCACCGCTTTGGCGTAAGCACCTAGGAACAACTATCTAAGAGGTCTTTGCAAGGGTTGTAACTTTAGGCTTACGGTAGGGAAACAAAGGGTTTTGTTGGATAGGCGATATTTAGTGGTGGCAAGTCAAAAATCTTATGTTACAAGCATGAAAAGCGTAGCGTTTCTAAGCCAAGACTTGACTCACTAACTCTAGATAACTTGAAACAAACAAACATAAATTTAAAGACATAAACAAAAACATAGATGTTGGATGGTAGCTCGTATGTTTTTCTTCATTTTTTTTGCATACATTTTTACTCTACCATCCTCTACGATAATATCAAAATAAAAGGGATTTATAGGAGCATCCCTACACTTGAGTTTTTATTTCTCTAACACTAATTGACCCGATTTGAAAAGATCAAAACACTTGGAGTATTTAATTACGTAGACAAAAGGAATTTGAATTTTTCGTTCTTTCCCGTTACTCCATAAAATATTAGGAAAATTAGTCAAATAACCAGGCGCCCTGAGGCTTATCAGTTTTCGGACCACGCCTTTTTTTTAATTTAAAAATAGACCGGCTGCCCACCGATTTTCTCGGACCCAATCAGGGGCTGCCATGTGTCCGACAACTTATGACACAAGTACATATTTTGAAAGTATATGTCATGTATTGTAACATATTATTTTTTGGGCAACTTGTATTGTTATTTGGGCATCTTTATATTTTTTAGGCAACTTGTATTTATACACGAGGATAGTTTGGTCATTTTATATTTTAAATTAAAAAAAATTCAAATGCCCACACAAAACACAGATTCACACAGTCACACACCTCTTGTCCTCCACATAAACCATCACAACTAACACCACCACAACCACCCAACAACCCGACGCCACCACCATCCGGCCGCACCTCCACACAATTGAACCTTCTTCTGCAGTGGCATGTTCTTGTTACAGGTAATTCAAATCACCTAAAAAATCTTTTGTTATTATCTACTTAAGTGTCAAAAAAGGAATCCTCTCAAAATTTCTCATATCCAAACACAATCTTTTATTATTATCTACTTAATGTATTTTATCTTCGATTTATTCTATAATTTTAGTTAAATTTGCACTTGTGGTTGTTCCCTTGATGAAAGTCAAAATTAGGGTTATCACCCCTAAACCGAAATTCAGGTTTTGTAAATTTCTTAATTTGATGCAATTATGTTATGCTAAAAAACATGTCAATCAGGCTCGGTATTGATTATTGTATCTAAATTATTATATCTTCTTTTATACTCTAGATTCAGGCTCGGTATTGATTATTGTATCTAAATTATTATATCTTCTTTTATACTCTAGATATATTTAGGAGGAATGGTGTTCTGAATGTGAGACATTGATTTGCAATGGAGCAACTATAGCTTGTTAGGACTTCTTTTCTATGATATTTAAGGTATTGTTTGAATTGATTTTCTCTAGCATACAAGTACTTCTAACCTTTAAGCTTTTATATCTTATCTTAAGCTTTTCAAGTAGCTATTGAAGTTTATATCTATTATTTTCAGTCTAAAAGGGGCGTTTGGACGTACTTTTTATATGTCCGCAGCACTTGGATGTATGGGTTGATTTGATGTGGTTGTTTAGACCAGCCGATGCAGATTGGGCTTTAGCTTACCGTGAATGGATGTTTGCATACTTCTGGAAGCACAAGGTTGAATACACAATTTGATAACCATCTTTCAAGGTACGATCCTTAATCTCCGTTTGACCCATAATTATTGTCAAATGTTCACTTGTGAAGTCTTTCTCTTTCAACTTTTACTATATGTATTTTTACTTGTGTTATATATTAGTCGATTATTATATTTTTTAAAAATTAACGGCATTTCTTTTGTAAATAGCCGTGCACATATACAAAAACGCCTATGGTTTGCAAACCACTTCTATATTGGTTATGTATACTTTATTAATATTTGCTATATAGCAGAATATAATATTTGGTTGCCCAAAAGTACATCACGGTACATGTCCTTTAATGTCTTCTGTTCCCAATCACTTTCTTCAATACAAATATTTCTTATTTTATTTAACAAAATCTTTCTTTCTTCTTTTGGTCTATTTACTTCATATCTTTATCCCAATCTTTTTGCTTTTGTTTAAAAACAATGTCTGACAATATCTCACTGGATGTTCAACTAGATATCATCCGTAGGCTACCTCCTAAGTCTATACTCCAGCTACGTAGTGTTTGCAAGTTATGGAAGGCTAGTATAGATTGTGGAAGCTTCATCTTTAATTACGGTGTTCGTCGTAATGATGAGTGTTTATTTACGCTAACATTCGATGTGGGTCACCAAGGTTTTATGTTAGCTTTAGATGAACAGCTAATCGCTACGCCACTTAATACAGATTTAATGCTTTCATCTATGATTGCAGTTGGCAATTCTAATGTTCTTTCGTGTTTTGTATATGGTTCTAATCTAATGTCTGTTATTTGGAACCCGACAATCAAAAAATCACTTGCAGTATTTGTCCCGCTTTACACGCATCAAATTGAATGTCAAAAGATTTGTTTTGGTTTTGCCGTCCGTCCGGACGATCTTGACCCGACGATCGTGAAGGTCTCCTATCTTGTTTTCCAAAGTGGTTTCTGGTATGTGTCTGTCTTTTCTTTGAACTCGTTAAGGTGGACACGCCTTGAAAATTTCCACCCCCCTCGTGAAACTATCAAATTGAAACGTAAAAGTCATGCAGTTGTAGGTCCTTTTATCTATTGGACTGGGAGTGAAAAGTTAACTAATGAGGACGGTGTTATTTACAAGATTTATATGTTTATTTCTTTTGATTTGGTAACCAGCCAATTTAAAGTTATAGACCTACCGCAGATTTTAAAAAATGAACTCCCAGTTCCATTCAATGTTTTTGATCTTGGAACCTCTCTAGTGATTTCTGGGACGATCATTGGTGAAGATATTCCATTGTTTTGCGGATGGTTGTTGCACGTGAATGGTTCTTCCATAACATCATTTAGAAGCCTATTCGCCATCCCTACCCTATTTTCGGTTCGTTTGCTTGGGTTTACAAAGGATCAGGCTCTAATAGTGGAAGCGTACAGTGGCAATCATTTGGGTCACTCGGTATTTGTGTACAACAAAGAACTTGAATTATTTGTCTGCATGGGAATGTTAGGAGATGCGGGATCTTTCTACATCGCCCCATACAAAGAATCTCTTTCTTTGTTAAATCAGCCAGACCGTGCTGTGTATAGTATGTTTTATTTTTAACTTACCATTCTATTCATGTTTTATTTTTAACTTACCATTATATTCATGTTCAACAGGTTTGTTCGACAGAAGTTAGGGATCATGCTTAATGGGAATGAAGCTTTGTGGTTTTAGTACGTTGTCTGTATGGGAAAGAAGCATGGAGTGGTTAGATTTTTCTGCGTACTCGGTGAATGTTATAAATCAAGTGGTTATATAATATGTAACCATTAAACTTATAATTATGTAGTAATCGTAATATGTAGTAGGTTGTCTGTATGAAATGTTATATGTCAACGTATTTATTATTTCCTATGTTCTGTAATCCCATTATACATGTTTGTTTAATCTGAGGAACTAGAAGTTGTCTCCAAAAATCAATTTGACAACTAACTGTTGTACGTAGGGGAACTTCTTTTCCATATGGACTACTTTTATAAACCAAGAAGTCCTTCTAGTTGTTACAATTCGTATTATACAATCAACTAATAACTACCAACTAGTGACTATGCACACTTGCAAAAAACAGATTTACCATTCAACACTAGTTCAATTTAACTAGCAGTTGTAAGTTTAATACTAGCAGCACTAAACGATTATGTGCCTATTCAGGCCCAAAACAGTAAGAGCAACACCTACACAAGGGCACCAGAATGGTATCAGCAGCACCTACACACGGGCAGCACAAACACGGCCATACACAACAGCATTAACGACTGTGGCATCATTTCTTTGATGTCTTCTATCACAAGCAGTGGTTAAAATTGCTAGCAGTAGTAACCATACTACTAGCAGTTGTTTATATACAACCAATTCAGTTTTACTAGCGGTAGTAAAAATAACTATAGTGGTAGTAAAAATAACTAGCAGTTGTAAGTATACAACTGATTCATTTTATAATTTGAGATATTTAATTTAAGTAATCGTGCATAAAAGCAGTGTAGCCTTTTTTTTACGTTTAGAAATGTCGCATATAGCTCAAAATAATCAACTCAAATGAATGTAACTCTACACATGTGATAACATGATGCCGTTATGTGCTTACGTCAAAGTGAAGACGTCGACGTTTCTAGAATAGGTGATGGTCTATAAAATAGTTTCGTACGTTGATATAAAAATGTAGTCGAAGGTATTAACAATTAGGCAATTATATTGACTTAATTATAAACAGTTTGAGTTTATCATTTTATTAACATAGTTGTGTTAAATTGGACCCGACCCGGCTTGACACGTCACATCACATTGATTGTGTAATAGGTTTTGCCCTTATGTTTTCCCCTTAACTATTTTATTGGAACGAACTACCTTAGTTTTGAGCCTTGGTCCGCCATATTACCATGGCTTACTAAAATATACCATTTCGTAATATTTTACGGACCAAATTTGAAAAGGTTGTATCTTGGGCGCGCGAATCAATGAACCAACCCAACAACCACATTTAATGATCATAATAACACACCCTTGTTCTGACCATCAATTGCAAATCAAAAACCCTCATCCAAAGCCTCCTGTCGAGAATTCAAAAAACCAACAAAATTTCCTTGAAAACCATGTCGTTTCGAGCTAATGTTATCACCAATATGAGAGATTATATTAGCAACATGCCAGATATAGTGATCGGTAACATTTTGAATCGGTTGCCAATAAAAGAAGCGGTGAGCACCTCTATTTTATCTACAAACTGGAGGTTTAAGTGGACCTTACTCACCGTAGTCATAATTGATGAGGATTTCTTTTATTATTTAACATATACGTTTGATGGGAGGCATGTTACTATACTTTTAAATCAGCTTACGGGTCCCATAAAAAAGTGTATCTTCTCTGTAGATCCCAAACCGTTGTCTGGAATGGAAGACTTGAATTATGAATAGATTCGTGATTGGCTTATGTTTTTGGCACTGCAAGAAATTGAGGACCTGACAATTAGAAACTGGCATGGACAACCAGTTATATTTCCAACCCAACTTTACTCTCGTATGGAATTGAAACATCCTGAAATTCATTGTTGTGATTTTCCTAGTTTGGGATTTAATTGCTGGTTGTCCCTTACTTGAGTCTCTTAGATTGGATGTTGAGAGTACAAACGGGATGAAACTATGGAATCTTGCAAGTCTTAGGAATTTGAAGAAGTTACATTTGTCATTCGGTATTGTTATTCTGTATTTCGAATGCTGTCACGACAATCATAGCATCCAATATCTTTCACCTGACAAGACTTCCATCTCTTGAGACCCTTACATTGGATTTTGACTATTGCACGGTAAGACCGTTTTGAGTTTTACACTTCTAATTTTACAATGTTAAAGATATGTGTAACTCTAACGACATTTAATCTTTGAAACTAACCCAAAAGTCTACCTGTTGTAGTTGATGCTTGATGGTAATTCCAGGATGAATGTCCCTTTGCTGTTTGTATCCCTCGTTAATCTGAATCTAAAAGGAGTTGATTTTGGCGATACTGTTATCGTGTCACTCATCTTCTAAATGATTCGCGAATCTCCAAACTTGAAAATACTGGAAACCAGAGTAAGTGTAATACTTTATTTCATATGTATCAAATTAACATCCGTAAATTGGCATGTTTTTGTATCTCAATACTATTTGATTTTCCAGGCTGCACACACGCTTAGTGTTTTACCTTTGGAACAAGTTTCATTAGATTTAGACACAACCACATTCAGCCATGGGCAGATTCAGACTGTGTTTTTTCAATCCTTTCCTAGATCACATAATGAATTACGCATAATAAAGTTTATACTTGCTTGTTCCACGTCGCTAAAGAAAATGTATATCAGGGCCAGCGATTTGATGGACATTGGTTACGATAATATCAAGAAGAATTGGAGTTCGCTAGGAAGCTGTTGAAACTCTCCCGATCTTCCGTCACAACCGTTGTAAAATTGTTCTAGTGGTTGTAGTTTTATGTATGGGTTGAATACCCTGTGTCAATTATATTTTTGTACAGAAAGTTTGGTGTGTCTGTATATCAATTGGTTATATAATATGTAACCATTAAACTTATAATTATGTAGTAATCGTAATATATAGTAGGTTGTCGTCTGTATGAAACGTTGTATGTCAACGTATTTAGTATTTCCTCTGTTTTGTAATCCCATTATCCATTTTTATTTCATCTAGGCAACTAGCAGTTGTTTCCATTTGGCAACTAACTGTTGTATGTAGGGCAACTTCTTTTCCCTATGGACTACTTTTATAAACCAAGGAGTCCTTCTAGTCGTACAAGTCGTATTCTATAATCTACTAATAACTACCAACGAGTGACTATTCATACTTACAAAAAATAGCTTTATCATTCAACACTAGTACAATTTAACTAGGAGTTGTAAGTTAACTACCAGCAGCTATAAACGACTATGTGCCTATTCAGGCCCAGAATAGTAATAGCAGCACCTACCCAAGGGCACCAGAAACACGGCCATACACAACAGAACTAACAACTGTTTCATCATTTCGTTAAGGTATCCTATCACTGGCAGTAGTAAAATTAAGTAGTAGTTGTGAGTATACTACTAGCAGCTGTAAACCAGCATGGGGCTATTCGGGCCAATAATGGTAACAACACCACCTACACACGGTCAGCAGAAAAATGGCCATACACAACAGCATCAACGACTGGCATAATTTCGTTGATGTCTTCTATCACTAGCAGTTGTTAGAATAACTAGCAGTTGTGCGTATAATACTAGCAGTTGTAAGTATACAACCTATTCAGTTTACTAGCAGCAGTCAGAATAACTAGCAGTAGTAAAAAATAACTAGCAGTTGTAAGTATACAACCAATTCATTTTATAATTTAAGATATTTAATTTAAGTAATCAAGCATAAAAGCATTGTATCATTTTTTTTACGTTTAGAAATGTCGCATAAACCTCAAAATAATCAACTCAAATGAATGTAACTCTACACATCTAATAACCTGAAGCGTTATGTGCTTACGTCAAAGTGAAGATGTTGATGTTTTTACAATAAGTTATGGTCTATAAAATAGTTTCGTACATTGAGTCTGACGAAACGATCTGGTATAAAAGGTGACTAAACGAACACAAGCTATTAAACACTATGCGGAATCTAGTGCTTATCAGTAAGAAGAATAATAATTAACGAACAGTTATTCTGACTAAACACCTGGATATATTATTAATACACGAATACTCTGAATAGTATTAGCGATTACAACCTTGAAGTGTATCGACTCTAAATATGACCAAACGTTATATCAAACTCTAGCCTAGGACCTCCTTTTATAGGCTAAGGCGTGCTTTACAATATACAGTATGTACTCTACAGGATAAATATACTTACCATACTTATCTAATACAAAACATCCTACCCAAGAAATTCTAGAATGTTACATATTAAACCGACACAATTATACTAGCAGTGATAAACTACATTAGCAGTGGTACGCGACTTCTACTACCACTGGTTTGTCTTTTGCTGACATTGTCATTTTCCGCTGGCTTTCACGGTGCTGGTATTTTGCCTTTCTCTTGTGAGGGCGGAATCCTTTTTCTTGTTTGCTATCATTTTCTTGAAGGATTTCCCGTGGCTTGCTTCCTCGTGGGGCGGCCGTATTTTTCCATGGGATTCCCTGAGAAGTTTGATAGGCCTTTCAAGGGGTTTCTCGTGTAAATCCGCCCCTGTGCGCGGTACTGGAAGGGCTTTTAGTAAGGTAGCTTTTCCACCCGCACAACTTTTATTTTAGAGCAATGCTAGAACCACATAAAGAATTCACAAAAAACAAAGCCACACGCTGATGTGTCAGTGGGTGATTGGTTGAATTAGAGTGAGGAGAGAGAACTGTCACAAAATACACCAATCATCCACTACACGTCAGCATGTGATTTTTTTTGTGAATTCTTGATGTGTGATAACATCAAATAGTCCTGAATATTAAGTGTCAATTTCCCCTGTTAATGCTCGTTATTTATATCATTTATATGGATTTACGCTTGTTTTCCATTGTTTTCCACTTTCAGGTAAATTACGAGCATTGGAGCTAAAGAGACGCGGAAATGGAAACATTACTAAAGATTTATCACAGTATGCTTATTTTGAAGAAGTTACGGCGTAACTCATCTCTCACATTCCGCCGTAACTATTGTGTGACCATGAAGTCCAACTTATCAAGAGGTTACGGCGTAACTCTTCCCAAAGGTTACGACGTAACTCCATTAGGTCAAAAGAGGTTCCACGCCGCTGATACTTACGCCGTAACTACTGCAACACTTACGACGTAACCGAGTTTATTGAAGACTACGGCGTAACCACTTATAAGGTTACGCCGTAACTAGCAGATCTAGTGCATTTACGAAGAAATAGAAGGTTACGGCGTTACTCCTCAATTGGTTACGCCGTAACCCAGACCTAGCCTATAAATACCCCACGAATTCCAGCATTTTAAAGCATCCAATTCCACACACAACACTCTGAGAACGTAGGAAAAAGCTCAAGGAAGGTCTAGGGAAGCATACGGAGCTGTTTCCAAGGGAGAAGTCACACCATTACGATAAGCTTTAGCGTTTATTATTTCTTTTACTTTCAATTCATGTATTTCGTACCTTTGAATATTGAATTGATATGCATGATTAATATGAGCGGCTAAGCACCCTTTGGTGCTAGCCTAGTTATGATTCCTTAATTGTTTTGTTTACGTTTACCTTTACTTCCGTACAATTATTTATAAGTGTATGCATGCATAGTTCTTTGGTAGTCACCCCTGGTTCGGTAGTTTTGAATGGCGATAGAGGCCAATTGTCTAGGAGATATGACAAACTGACCCTAGGTGAGCGGACTGAGATGGGAAGGGTAAGATATGACCAACTGACGACCCTTTCTACTTGTGCTATTTGACCAACTGATCACCTATCGTTTGGATGAACTTAAGAATTGGGGGGTGTAGTGTCTAAGTTCCTAACGGTCGGGCACTCACTATTTAGAATCTAGCATGTAGCGGTACTTAATGATTCAGCTTAGGGGACCAGGAACAACAGGACTTATGACGGTGTGCCTGATTTCTCCTCTGGTGGCATCTTTGCTGATAAGTTAGGGCGAATTGACCAAATGTTGTCCTCTCGAATTTGACCCCACCTGAAGTAATTGGAAGTAGGTAGACGTAGACATAACTAGTTAGGAGGATTAACTAGGTTAGCACAACTATTCTTCTATTGATTTCCCTTCACACATTTATTTGCTTTACTTTTTATTCTACATTAGTAGTTTAATTAATTAAAACCCTATCAAACCATTAATATTATGTGACAATTAGACTTAGTAATTATCCGACACACATAGCTCTTGGGACGACCTTGGCTTTACCATTTACTACACTACACACGACCGGGTACACTGCCCGTTAGTGCATTAGGGTAGCCCATAGGTATAGCGATACACTATAAATATTAAGACCTGGTCAGTAAAACCTGCATCAAGTTTTTGGCGCCGCTGCCGGGGAGCTATATTAGGATTAATATTGAGTCTTTCATTTCATTTTTAAACTTTTCTCACGATCATATTTCAAGTTTTCAGGTACCATGGAAGTTGTTAACATCGATGACCTCACTCTTGAGGAATACTTGGCGTTGACTAGAGCAGATCATGGGCCGGGTCTCGTAAGACCGGCAATCGGAGCGGATGTTCGTTTCGAGATTAAAGACCAATTTATGAGGGAGCTTCGCGCTAACCCTTTTTCAGGAAACAGGGACGAAGACGCATATGAGCATGTTGAAAATGTCCTATACATTGCTAGCCTTTTCAACATTCTCGGCGTGTCTCATGATGCTGTTATGCTAAGGGTCTTCCCAATGA
The DNA here is from genome assembly GCA_019973895.1 of Chrysanthemum seticuspe. Classification (NCBI taxonomy): domain Eukaryota; kingdom Viridiplantae; phylum Streptophyta; class Magnoliopsida; order Asterales; family Asteraceae; genus Chrysanthemum; species Chrysanthemum seticuspe. Next base: position 278,336,353 of record BPTQ01000008.1, on the reverse strand, counting down.
CTCTCACTGGAGCAGCCAGAAGATGGATCAAAAAATTGCCCGCCGGGGCAGTTAACACTTGGGCGCTACTAAAGAAACACTTTATTCAAAGATATTGCCCGCCATCAAAGATTTCTAATCAACTCTTGGAGATCCATAATTTCAAACAAAAAGACGACGAAACTCTGTATCAAGCTTGAGACAGATACAACGATCTTCTTTATAAGTGTCCTACCAATGATCTTAATAACCAGCAGAAGGTCAATATTTTCTACAAAGGAATAAACGTAACTACAAGACAGATGCTGGACTATCACGGACCTATTCCAAACATGACTCCTACTACTGCAATTGAAGTCATTCAAAAAATGGCGGACCATTCTCAAAAATGGCACGACGGTGGAAGTAAAAGAAACCAAGGTGGAAGTTTCGAAGAAATTGCAGCAATCGCTAGTAAAATTGAAAGTATCAGTCGAGATATGCTGAAGGTCAGAGAAAACCGTTCATGCCATCCAAGTGGGTTGTGAAAGCTGTGGAGGAGGACATCTTACGAAGAATTGTCCTCATATGGACGAAGAGGGTATTGAAGAGGCTAAGTATGGAGAAAATCGACCATTTTATGATAATCGAAATAGTAATGGTTGTCGTGGAAATTACAACCGTGGGCCTTATGGAGAAAGAAAGCCCAGACTTGAAGAAACAATTAATAAATTTCTGGAGAATTCACCCCAAAGACAAAAGGAGCAAGATGAGTGGTTGAAGGTATTCCAGGAAAACACTGATAGAAACATTTCCAAACACGACTAAACTCTGAAAAACCTTGAATCCATGGTGATAAAGCTCAGTGAAAAAGTAAGGAGAAATAACGATAAACCTGAAGGATCTAAACCAGCTATGGAATGTAAGGTAATTTTCTCGGATAATAACTCGAAGGTTCAGGCCAGTGATAAGGGTTTAGGGGACGATTTCGTCAACAGATCTGAGTTACGCTGTAACATGCCTAATGATAAGGTTTTAAAAGGTACCTTTTTGAGGGGTCGTTTAAGCCCTTATTTGATCACTTTTGTATCCGTTATTCCTTAATATCGTTCCTTTTCACTTTTTAGGTCTCTTGAAGGCAAAATGCTGGAATGGCACTTATTTGGACGAAAAGGCGCGAATATACGAAGAAAATGGCCAAAGTCAGAATCGAGACACTCAAAGCTGCTGAAAACATAAGGTGACGGCGTTAGGTGTTAATTGCGACGCCGTCGGAGGATTTTTGTGACGGGACAGAAGCCAAAACTCCTATTTTCAAGTGACGATGTCAAGTTATAAAAGAGTAGGCCGTCGCAACTCAGACGGCCTAGATGTAATCCAGACGGTGTCAGAAGCTGAAGAGGACGGCGTCACAAGCATAAGGTGACGCCGTCGCAAGTCTAACGTGGCCAAGACGAAACCCTAATGACGACGACACGACGGCGTCACAAAACATAAGGTGACGCCGTCGCATATGTAATATTATATATAGAATCCGAATTTTTCAGTATTTAGTGTGTAGTCTTTTGGAGTAAAAACCTAAACCGAACCAAGGCTGTCTTGTACAGTATTTTAGGGTTCCAAACCCTATCTTACACCAAGATAAGTGTTTTACTTCATTAATATAATTATGACTTTGATTATTTGTGTGTATGCTTGCATGTTCTCCATGTCCGGCTAATTTACTTGTGTGTTTGCTTAGGGAATATGAAACTTAATTATTGAATATTGATTGGTTGTCTCTTATCTTAGTTGTTTAATGATCTAGTAATTCGATAGGTCATTCGTTGTGTACTTAATGCTTGATTAAATCTTTGTGAACCTTAGAATATGACTCCTTGAGTAGTTGTAAGCTAAACCATCCAAAGAGTGCCTTAGAGTAAGAGTTTATTATTCCTAGTGGGTTTTGTAGACGAGACCCTTTGGTAAGTTCAAAGAGTTAGGGAGAAACGCATACCCTACAACCTTAGACACACAACGCAACTAGGAATGAGGACGTGACAATTCAACCACCAATAGGAGATAATTAAGGAGTAGTAAAACCTAAGTAAACACATCTTTAAACAATCATACGAGCACACAATAATTAGACATAGACTACATACACCTTAGATTAGATAATTAGATAAGTAGAGTAATCGGTAGCAATACCAACCCCCCAAATTCAAACCCCGAGATTGGTACCTTTCCCTTTCATAAAAATATAAAAAAATACAAAAACAATCTTCCTCAACCCCAACCTTAGCGTAGTAACTTCTCACTAGCATTCCTATTCCCCTAGAGAACGATATCAATACCCGTGGCTTACCCTAATACTACACTACAACGATTAGGTTCACTGCCTAGGGTGTTGAAAAACTTGCTCGATGAAAAGGAAGTTCCTTTGACCCCGAACGACGCATGTAGCGTTTTCAAGTTTTTGGCGTTGCTGCCGGGGAATAGAATAGCTAGTTAGTAGTCCACCTCGTTTAGGTTTCTTTACTTGATTCCTATCAAGTAAACTTTTTTTTTCTCATTTTTAGCTTTCTCTTAGTCTATCCCCCTTCTTCATGACCTTTGTTCGTAATCCCATCACTTTTCATCATGGAAGGTGATAACCACCCACCATTCATCAACCCACCACCAATTGACCCGCCAAGAGCCCGTACTCTTGGTGAATACTCGAGTCCAAGCCACTTAGGCTATAGGAACACCATTGAGCTTCCCGACCAAGCCCAAACTACGGCCCTGCGATCCGACACCATCCGGTTGGTGCAAAACGGATGTGCATTCCACGGACTTCGTTCGGAAGATCCAAATCAGCATCTGAGGGATTTCCTCAAAATTGTCGATTCCATCGACCTTGATGCTACTACTCGGGAGACCACGCACCTGCGTCTCTTCCAATTATCTCTACGGGACCAAGCTAGTAATTGGCTTGAGCGACTTCCCGCCGGCTCCATCTCAAGTTGGGATGATCTTACCTCTCGCTTCCTTGCTCAATTTTTCCCACCGGGGAGAACCACTAAGCTTAGGAATGACATCTTGATGTTCCAACAACGTCAAGGTGAATCTCTCTACGAAGCATGGACTCGATTCAAGGACTTACTTCATAAAGTCCCTCATCACGGCATTGATCTTTGGCTCCAAGTCCAAATTTTTTATGATCATGTCAACTTCCCCACCAAGCGATCCATTGACCAAGCGGCCGGTGGAAAACTTAGTGATCTCACCGCGGAAGAATCATGGGGTATAATAGAGGACCTTGCCCTCTATGACAACGAAAGTTGGGATGACCCCCGTGAGCTGCCCAAAACCGTTAAGGCAATCTCCTTGCCTCCCATTGACTCACAACCTTTCGACCGTAGGATGATCGAACTTGAAGATCAAGTAAAATTCCTAATGAGTTCCTACAAAAATCCTAAGTCTTCACACCATGTGAACAAAGTTTCTTCCTCGTGTGAGCCATTTTGTGATCCTCATAACATGCGCACTAGCACCCGATCCCCCGAACATGCTTCCGTTGACTACGCATCCTCGCGTATTAATGGAACGGGAGGAAGATTCCCTACAATACCCGGACCTAGGAATTTCAATGAAACCCGAGAGGCATGGAAAGGCAAGCCCGACTTCTACTGGGGACAAACCAAAGAATTCACTTCCAATGATTTTTCATGGCCCCCACCGAAGGGTCCTAACCAACAAATCATCGAAGGGATGTTGCAGAACCTAGTTGCATCCCAAGAATCCCAAATAGCTAAGCTCTCGGACCGCTTTAACCAACAACAAGCCGAAATGGATAGGAAGATTGACAACCTTTTGAAAGCCATAACCAATAGTGATAGGAAGGTTAGTGCTATCTCAACTCCCGAGCCTTCCGGTGTAGAGATTAAGGACCCAAGTAAGCTAGCTAAGCACGTTCAATTCGTCAATACCATCGCCTTAGTGAAACCTAATGGAACAAGTGACGAAGAGGACCATACACTTGAGAATAATGAAACAATGACTATTTCAATAAGTTTCCTACGGAAGAAGAACTATCTCGCCACTCTCACTTAGTGAGTGACCTCCGTCACATGTATGTTAGGAAAAGCCCTAGAATCAAGTTTGGGAACCCTTGGAATCTTAACATACCATGTTGCATAGGACACCTTTTTGTGGCAAAGGCCTACATTGATCGCAAGTCCCCAATCAACATAATGACTAGCACCTACTACAATTGGGTAATGAAGAAGCCTATTCCAACTAGGCAAGACCCCAATGATCCTAATGTTAGTTGCAATTTTCTCGGTAGAATTAAGGGATTGCCCGTTTATGTAGGTAGTTTCACGTTTCCTACGAACTTCATAATTGTGGATGATATTAGCACGGCCATAGATCCTAGCTTGTCCAACGTTATTCTAGGAAAACCTTTCATAGAAAGCACCGGGATGACCTATGATCCCTCGTTAGGAGTAGTGCGATTCAAGGATGAGACCGATGACATAGCTTACCAAATGCCGTTTAAGATTGAGAAGTTTTCATCACTCTCTAATAATGAAAAGGAACTTAAACTATCGGTCTATTATAGGAATAATGAGGATAGGGAAAAAGGAGTGGATTATGTTATGGCTAAGATTTTCGGATTCTATAAGAATTGCTTGAACCTAGGACCGGAATATAGGACCAATTGGGGAGAGGATGAACTCTTAGAGAAGTGCATCATGGGGCATTTCTACAACATGGAATCTCCCAATAGAGACCGTCAGAAGGAAGAAGGAGGCGGTAATGAAGTAACGTAGGAGCACGACTACGAGTCTAGCTACAAGACTCTTAAATAAAGAAAAGCGCTTCGTGGGAGGCAACACATGCTTAATTGTTTGCGTGTTAGTATCATATATCTTTTATTGATTGATTATTCTCATGTTTAATTTTGTAAAAATGCTTTATTTTGTTTTTAACCTCGTCTTAATTGCATATAAAGGTATTTTACATAAGGGATAAGTGTAGGGAGGATTACACACGTTTTCAAGGAAACGTAAACATGAGAATAAAAATTCATTAAAAGATATATTTGTGTGTTTGTTCGAGTCAAATGCTTGTATCGAGTCATAATGGATGTTTTGCAGAAATTTTTCCAGATTCTAAAGATGTAAATTTTCCAGAATTTTTTCTAGAAAATCGCAGACCAGTTTTTGTCAGGATAACCTGACGGCGTCAGGATCGCAACCTGACGGCGTCAGGAAGGAATAAAAACAACATATTACTTTTTTCTCGTTTTCTGAGCTACTTAAAAAAAATTTAGAATTCTCCAGGTCTTAATTTGTTAGGAATTAGAAATTCCAGGTATTAAAGAGTCGGTCACCTCAAGTATATGTAATCGTTAGAAAGCTCGTAGTCGTAGCTATTTTAAGTTAAGTAGTAGTTAGTTTAGTAACACCGTGGAGGACGGACGGGTATTTACCCACTGTATGCCTGATCCACAGCCCGTTGTGTGGCGTTTTATGTAAGACTATAACTACTCTCTACCTCCCAAGGTAGAGAGTTGGAGCTCATAATAAGATCTTTTCTTTCTCTTACTAAGTTCCCTAAACCTCTAACTTTCTCTCTCTAGAACTCACTTTATACGCCCACCTTGTGTTATGGTTTGATGTGTATGTGAAATCCAATATCTTACAATTGGTATCAAGAGCCATGGTTAGATCATATCTTACACATCTTTGGATTTCTAGTGGTTTTTAGGTGGTTTTTGAGTTTGAAAAGTTTAGTGGTTTGTGCATCATTTGGTTGATTTCTTGTGTTAAAGCTTGGATTTTGTTAGTACTTTTATGTTTAGAATCATCACAAGTGTTCAGGTTTTCAGTTGGTAAGCTTGAATCATCTTGGTTGGGTTGTTTTTGGATTGAAAAGTGATGTTTGTGAAGTTTTGTTGCTAGCGACTTGACCTACGTATTACTTTTCTTGCTAGCGACTTGCTTTACATTTTTGTAGCGAGTTGCAGTTTGTGGAGTTAGCGACTAACAGTACAAGTAGTGGATTCTCCACTACGGGTAGCGACTTGGTGTTAGCGACTTGGTAAGTAGCGAGTTGCTATTTAGCGACTTGATTCTTTAGCGACTTGTATCTTAGCGAATTGCTGCCAAAATTTTGCTAGCGACTAGAGGCTTAGCGAGTTGCTATTTAGCGACTTGTATTTTGTTTAGCGACTTGGTGGAATAGCGAATTAGTAGTTAGCGACTTGGTGCATAATTTTCTAGCGACTTGGGTGATTTTTACGGTTTTCTCTTGATTTAGTAAAATCCCGTGAAAGAATCTATTTCCCGGTTTAATCATAGAGTTACAAAATCCCGTTTAATTTGTCATCATGTCTACCAACGTTTCTACAATCATCTCCACTGTTGCCGAGGATGTTCAAGCAGCTGGTTCAGATACTCGTCCACCCATGCTTGAGAGAACTGACTACGACTCTTCGGCTCAACGAATCAGATTGTACTGTCTTGGAAAGGAAAATGGTGTCAACATTCTCAAATCCATTGATGAAGGACCGTATCGGGTTGAGATGACTAGAGCTGTACTTGATACTGCTGAAGATGGAACTCTGATTTACGGAATGGACAGACCAAAGATGTATGATGAGCTTGATGATAAGGAGAAAAAGAGATTCGATGCAGATATCCGAGCTTCTAACATTATACTACAAGGTCTACCAAAAGACATTTACAAGCTTATCAATCACAACACCGAGGCAAAAGCTGTATGGGATAATGTCAAGATGCTTCTCTCTGGTTCTGAGCGAACTATTGAAGATCGAGAATCACAGCTGTATGATGAATTTGAGCACTTCAAGATGAAACCAGATGAGAGTGTCTATGAGTACTATGTGAGATTTCATAAGCTAGTGAATGACATGAGGAACATCAGAATGACTATGCCTAACATTCAGCTGAACTCAAAGTTTGTGAACAATATGAATCCCGAATGGTACAAGTTCGTCACTTCTGTGAAGCTCACTAAGGGATTGAAGAATACAAACTATGAGCAACTCTATGCCTTCCTCCTTCAGAATGAGAGACATGCTATGTTTGAAAAAATGATTCTTAATCAGTTCAAAACCAACCAGGGAGAGACAAGCTCTTCAAATGACTCAACTGCCTTCTACTCAAACATCGGAATCACAACCAAAGCCTCACAAGTCATACCCATAGGTAATGGTAATCACAAACTCATTCATGATCCTATGTTCAAACAAGCTGATGCTGATGCACACGTGGGAAACATCATTAATCAACTAGCTCTTCTGATTAGTCAAAACATGAATTCTCTCCCACAAACCAACAACAACCTCAGAACAGCATCTAACCACACAATCAAGCAGCTGTCAGAGATGGGAGGATCGTGGTGCAACAAGTTCAGGAAAGACAGTATGATCAGGGAAGAGGTGGAGTTGGTAGAGGTTATGTTGGTAATCAGAATCGAGGAAGGAATGGAAATCAAGGTCAAGCTAAGCCGATAAAATGTTATAACTGTGGTGGTGAGGGACACATTGCAAGGAACTGCACATCTACAAAACGTCCACAGAATGCTGATTACTTCAGAGATAAGATGCTGCTTGTACAAGCTCAGGATAATGGTGCTGCTTTGGACGAAGAGGAGTTGTTGTTTCTTGCTGAGGGCAATGCCAAGACCTATGATGCAGATGTGGATGAGCAGCCAATTCAGGAGATAGGTCACAATCATCAGAATGCCTTTCAAGTCGCTGATTGTGATGCATACGACTCTGATGTGGATGATGGACCTACTGCACACACAATTTTTATGGATAGCATTTCTCCAATGGTTTCTCCCAAGGTCTCTTCTTCACCACAAGCTGGCCCATCCAAAGACAAACTCATCTCAGAGGTATTAAAATTATACGATGATGCTGATGTGCAAAAGATGCATGACAAAGTACAATCAACTGAAACTTTTGAATCAAATATTGAAAATATGGATAGTATTAATGTTGTCCCATATGATCAATATGTGAAACAAAGTGAAAGTGAAGTTGTACCAAGTGATGCATCTTCTGCAGTCAATAATGATTATATTTTTGATTAATTCACTGCATGTGCCTCTGAGGATTCTGTAGTTTCTGAACTAAATGCCGATAAAGAACGTGTTGCTATTTATGAACAACGTGCAAAATTTGAGTTGACCACTCGGGAGCAGGAAATGGATGACCAAGTGCGTACAATCATTAGAAAAAGTAATTTTAAAGAAGAAGTATTGAAACAAGAGTTAAATTCCTTACAAGAAAAGCTTTCTAAAACTGCTAAACAAAAACAAGAACTTCAAGAAAATGTGAAAATGCTTAAGCAAGAATTTAATGCAAAGGAATCAAAACTCTTGAGACATTTTTCTAATCTGAAAACTTTGAAAAACAAACTTGAAAACAAGTTGTACATACAAGGGAACACCATTCAGACTGCTCACATGATCACTAAGCATAGAGTTCTAAGCGATAAGCATAGTGTTCCCATTATAGATAAACCCAACCCTGAGTACGGGAAGATAGCAAAAGCAGCTCAAAGTGTGATCTATGATGGCAATGAGATTCTTAAACCTAGACAAAAACCTAGTTGCTTTGAGTGCACAGAGGAAGATAAGAAATTAGATGAAATCACTAGGGAGAAGATGAATAAGAAACTAAAGGATCCTAAATGCAAAGAGAAGAAAGTAATTATCACTCCCCATGACTACAAAAAGGAGAATTGGATCTCCTTGAACATGTTTAAGCCTCAAACATTGTTGACTCCCGAACAAGTGTTCTGGAAAATGGACTTAGATAAGCAGAAAGCGGAAAATATTGTTGAAACAAACCCTCCCCTTAGGAAAATGCCTAAAGCAACTGTGTATCCTCCCAATACACCTATGCATCTAGTTCCTAGAACTATTGCCACTAAAAGCAAGACCTTAATCAGTCAATACGTTATCTTTCAACTATTTGTTGATTTTGTTAGGTCATTAGTTTTACAAACACAAGTTATAAGAGAAGAGATAAAGGCGGATGAACAAGTATCACACACACACACACGATATACTAAAGACGGTTTAGGCGTAGAGAGTATGTGAAAAGAAAACTTGAACAACCAACCCTCAAATGAACAATACACACACAAACACACACAAGCTTACTAGAAAGAGATAGAGAGGCGGATGAACAATACACACACAAACACACACACGAAATACTATGAATGGTTAGGCGTAGAGTATGTGAAAGAAATGCATTGAACAACCAACCCTCAAATGAGGGTTTACAAGAGTTTATATAGGCAAGGAGCTAGGGCAACACTCCCTCTCCTTCCCTATTCCTTATTGGGCTTGGATCAAGCTTATGGGCCTTCTACATAAGCTTGACCTTAAACAAACATAAAGGCCATAATAAAGCTACCTATTACATATGAAATATAAATACTTGAAATACTGTTTAGGAGTGATTCCAACAATCTCCCCCTCAAGTATATATGAATGTAAACGGTGAAGGCGTTGATGTAATAGTAGCTGTGACGTCTTCTGACATTCTTCTTTCTTGTGAGAGGAATTACCTTGATTCGAACAATCTCCCCAGTGTAGAGAGATAGTTATCTTTAAACAGTTATGCTTTGACGTCATCTTTAACTTTGTTCTTTGATCATTGTTCTTTGTGGTGAAAGTGATAGTATGTTGTTGTCTGCATCAGTCTGCCTCAGGTCTGCTTCGCTGCTCCAGTGTCTCCACGTCATTCTTCAACATGCTCACACGCTCTATGACGTTGGAATTCAATACTGATGAAGTTCTCTAAGTCTTTAACTTTGTAGATTCTTTGGTTTGACGAAGAATCATTCTGACGGTTGTGTTGCTTTTGAATAGAACTTCCATTAGTGATGATGTTGGCATGAACATGAGAAGAATCAGCACTATCATCCCGCTCCGGAGCTTCCATAAGAAGAAAACATTTCAAACGGTTAGTAATAAGCGGTTTCCGGCACTTACAAGTTTGAACTTCGAGAGTGTTAACAGCATAGTGTGAAAACACAACTCTAATTCTTACAAAGGCCGTTTCTGAACTGGAGTTTCACAAGTGAGATAACGCGATGTACCGAAGTACATCTACAGTTCAGATGAGTCGCTGAGGTACACCGAAGCATCACCTCACGACTGTAGACCGTATGAGACACACTCCGCGTAATCCACGGGGAGTTACCGAAGTGACCTGCTGTCAGGGCTGTTTGATGTTGACCCTGGCAGGAGTTTCCATTCAATCACTGAGGATCACAGATGTGAACCTCTCATAAATGTTCTCGACAGATTGCTAAGATCTGTGAAGGACTCGATATGAACCACTGATGATCTTATTTGTTGATCATAAAGTGATTAAATGTCAAGTGTTCCTAAGAGATCTTTTGATGAATCTCGTGGCTCTAGACTCAATAGTGCGTTTTGGTTTTCCTGAGCGGAGACTAGGGAGAGGGTCTCCTTCTTCAATACCAGCGATCTCTAAGAGAAAGCCAATAGTTTACGTAGGGTTCCCTGTGAGAATGAAACAAGCTTCTGTTGAGAAAAACTTGAGTGGCTAAGAAGGTTTAGTGCATGCGTCACTGGGTCCATGACGACTTTTAATCTTCAATACCGGTGTCACTAAGTGACAGCCAGTAGCATATGAATTGTACCCGGTGTCTGCCCTAAGTTGAATAATCTGGAGGGCTATTTCATTTCACCCTTTACTTTACATTTTTTTTGATTCTTCAACTCCTTCTTTCTCCGATTCTCATTTTCTCCTTTTTATAATCATTCCTAAGGACTTCTAACACTAAATAATGGTAGTGTCCTTGGGTAGATCCCTCCGGCTCTGGCGGATCATAGGACGGTTATTCCTAACCTTAGTCACCTTATAACTCCATGACTAACCTATGTTTGCCATTTGAACCACTGTATGTGAAAAATATCTCTCAAAGGGTTTGTAAATGAAAAAACATGTTTGAACCACTGTGAGAGATAAGTTTTTGCATAAATACTCCCCCTCCACATGTGCTAAAGAGTTTTAATGGTTTAAATGCACAGTGAGGAAAGAGTGCGCACTTTTTGAATTGATCTACTAAAGATAGACAATCTCCCGCGAGACACGATTACGTTGAATTGTTAAAGAGTTACATTGTCAGTTTTTAGGTGACAACTAGCTCTAATAACTACCTTGAAGGTGTAGACAAACCTCGAAAGGTTGTCATACCCGTCAGAGTTCATGTCTACCAAGAGTATCTCGAATGGTACTTTCTACTTGGACAAGTCCTTTGCGAGACACGTTTACATTACTAGCGAACTAGCTTGAAATTATTACCCGTCCAGGACAAGTCTTTTCGAGTTACAAACAGTTTAGTTCCGTCAATTCGTTGGTTAAGTCTGAGGTACACAGATTCATTTGCATTTTGTACAACATATTTCTTATCACACAAATTTTCTCCCCCTCAAAAATGGCATATAAAATGTTATTTTTGAACGTTTGAGAATAAATATGACCATTTTGAGTGTTGCGGGAAGAGTAACCACTATGAACAATTTGTGAACAAAGTTTTAAATCAAATACTCCCCCTCAACTAGTGATATAAACGGTTGAGGTTTTGAAAAATCATATGGGGAAGTACTTGTCTTTTTGAGCAAAACCTTGAAAAATGAAGTTTGATAGGTTTTACTAAAAAATAAGAAGCTTTCGCTCCTTTTATAAGGATTGTGGCACTGAGGCGTACCACAGGGTCCTTTCTTGACAATTACCGGTTGTACATTGTTATGTGTGCACAAGCCATTGACATATATAATCATACATCCAAAATTATATGAAGGAAACAATTCAAGGGGTACCAGGAAGTGCAGTGATGTTCCCAGGAGTGCGCACAGGGCGTTGAAAGCCGGTGATGTTTCTCCTGGGTCGCCCACCAACATAGCTCTCCAATCGTCTGAACTGATCCCTTCTGAACAACCGTTCATCAATCATGGTGATGATACGTCTCACATCCCTCCTTTCCTGAGAGTTCCAGCGCTTAGGATTCCCAACTTTCAGGCGTATATCCTTCAACCTGTACGCCAATCCATCCCTAACCAGCTTCAAGGTATGATCCCCGAATTTGTGGAGCTCACTACACGCCATTAAGCAGTTTCTTTGAAGTTCACTGCGGTAAACAACGCCGAAAGGTTTGCTGATGAGCGTAAGTTGTGTAAGCTGGTTGATGTCGGGAAGATCAAGCTGTGGTGGAGTGAAGTTTACATGTTTCTGATATGATTCAACAGCCATCTGGATATCTTCGACACGTTCTTTGATCACGATGCGTCTAATGAAGATGAGAATTGACTTGATAAATTCACGTTGAACTTCAGTCGAGAATTGTCTCATACGACCCTGTACTTTGGCAAGGTACATATCTTCGATGTCGTTGAGGGACAAGTTCTCAAAGTCAGCTTCGGAGAATCCATAGTCCTGTTCATCTTGTCGTTTGACTATGATATTCTTCAAGAATGTGTAGTCCCACTTAGACTTGAGATCAATATGTTTGATGGCCACGATGTCCTTGGAACTATACACTGCATGTTGAGACTTCTGAACCAGGCAGCTTCTGTAGTAGATTCTTCGGCGTTCAGGCCAATGATGAATCCCATACAATGCATCTTGGTCGTATGCTTGCACGTTGTCAGAAAACAAGTAAGTTGCACGTTCCTCGATAGCTATGCAGTTTGAGTAAATAGCCGCTGGGAATGGAAGAGTCAATGATGTAGCGTATTTTCGCGAACCATCGCTACCGTGTAAGAGAAAATCCGGGTCTCTGTTAAAAAAGTATCGGAAGGGAATCCTTGGTTCGTCTGCTTGGCCAATGGTCGGTAGGGGTTTGGTCCAGTCGGTGTAGTATGGAGGGTTGTCCCTTTGTGTGAAGTCAATGTTTGCTTCCGGATTGAGCCAATCCATGTTGTTAGACATAGCTCGAGCGATGTTCTCAAGATGATATTCGACCTCGAGGGCGCTTTCAGAGCTGTCTTTCCACAGTTGAAAAGCTTCATTCTTGATTCGCTTCAACTCAGATTTTGTAATTTTCTTCACATGGAACTTTTCTTGCAATAGTTTTGCGTGCTCCAATGTAGAACCGAGTACCAAGTCTTGACCTTCATCAGGGTAGGGAGTTTGATTGACAAGTGTGGAGAACCATTCAAACTCTTCGGTTTTATCGTCATCAAGCCATGATACAACTGCAGGCTGAGTCGTCTTTTTCTTCTTTTTAGAAGGCCTTGATGATGATACTGGTTTCTGCACTTGTTTGGGTGAGGTGGGTTGTTGTCGGGGCTCAAGGACCTCTTCATCGTCACCACCCGTATACTCAAAGTAATCACCTGTTTTATGAGTCACGGGTGGTAACTCGGAATCGTCCCGAGGTTTATCAGTAGAAGACCGAGGTGGAGGAGACTTTTGTTGAGAAGAAGTCCGTGGTGGAGGAGACTTTTGTTGAGAAGAAGTCCGTGGTGGAGGAGGTGGCATAGAGGTAGATTTACCATACTGCTTCTGACATTTAGGTGCAGAGTCCTTATCCTTATCATCGTCATCTCTTGGTCGTTTGGGTTGATCGGCTGACTCCTTGCATGATGATCTGAGTTGAAAATCAAGTAGATTTTCGAAAAATTTAGCTTCATCCGAAGTAAACGTTCCAGATCGCTTTGACATTTGCATCACAAGTTTAGCGATTAACTCAGATTCAGAGAGATCAGCTTCTTTGGCCATTGTATGTTTAACCAATGCGGCGATGTTAGGGGTGAGTTGTCTGGAAAATACTTCTCTAGTCACACCGGGGACAGTGTCGAGAAGAAACTTGTGGGTATGATCTCTTGCTGTCTTCTCCAGTTCCTTTTGGACTTTAGGAACGATATCCTGAAGGTACTTGTTCGTGTAACCTTCGATCATTTCGTTCAGTTCCTCTTTACGATGACTCTTCATGAACTTCTGAACAAATTCTCTTTCTTTTTCCATCTTGTCTTTCTCATCATTTAAGTACTGAATTTGGTCAGCAAACTAATTCATTTTTCTGTAAAGTATGTCCTTCTTTCTGACTTGTTGGACAGCTTTCACAATCTTTTTATGAGTCTGAGAAATCCAAGATTTAGGTGGTTTCTTCACGGATTTGGATGATGATCTGGTTGTCTTTGTTGATGGTGGTTGTGATGAATGAGACGAAGAATCCGATGATGAGGAGACATGAGGAGACTTCATGTCCTTAGGAGTTTCTGAGGTTTTCTCCTTTGAGTGTGTTGGACTGTCTAGAAGAAACTTTGTATAATCATCCTCGTCATCCTTAGACTTTTCTTTCTCAGTTATCTGTTTCTCAAAATCATACACAATAGTGTCTTCCACAGGCTTTTGTAGTTGCACAAGAGTGGTGGCACCAGATCCCTTATCGGGTCGATTAACCGCATCAGGATCTGGAGAGGAGTGGACAGCACCACTTGATCCTCCGGGGCCACCCCATTTGATCTTTAGCAAATTCTTCGGCCTTTTGAAGGTGTCTGACGTTGTGAAACTTCTTCCTGTATGATTGATCCAGTTGCTCTTCTTCATCTTCAGAGCTTTCATCCTGAGGCACAAGTGCAGGAGTCTTCCCTTTTCCTTTAATAGTTTGAGGACTTGGAGGTTTTGGTACTGAGGGATTTTCATCCTTTGCAGTTTCAGAGTATGTGATCTCTTCATCTGTGTCAGTAGCCTCAGAGTCCTCATCTCTGAGCTGTCTTTGCGGTTCAAGTGAAAGAATCGGAGTGGCTTCCTGAGAAGGAACTTTCTTCTTAGGGGTGGGTTTTCTCTTTGGAATAGGTTTCTTCTTTGGAACATTCCTTTGACTATCTGCACTTGTGACACTTCCAGCACTTCCTTTTCTGGTTCTCCTTACAGGTGTTCCAGAAGATTTTTCGTCGAGATGACCAACTTTGCCTTGTTTGACTGCTTCCAGATACCTTTTGTACGTGTCGAGCTTTCTGACATCTTCAGTTAGAAGGAAATCTGGCAACACAGCACCTTGTTTCTTTATAGACGTTTCCTTGATTCTGACAGAGAGAATGGGTTCCGTCAACATGTCGTGATTGTCGGGGTCATTGAGCCTCTTGGGAATGTCAGGATGAAGTCCAAGTGCTCTCTGGATCAACAATTTAGTATATCTGATGTAGGGAATCTTTGAGCCAAGTTTGTTGAGAAATGACATCATGTCATCCCAAATCAGAGCTTCGATAGCGATGTGTTTCTTGTTGACCAATGCCCAGAATATTTGCAGTTCCATGAGCTTAGGGTGCTCATAGCCGCTGTCACGACCAGAAACAGACTTGGTGATGATCATGTAGAGAGTTATCCAGGGTTGAGGAATACTCTTAAGCTCTACGTGAGAATGCTTGGTGATTATTCCTGTAGCCTCGTCATAACCGATATCGATTAAGAATTGGAGAGTTAGCTCTTCAGCAGGTGTGGCATAAAGTTTGGTTGGATTGACATCAGGAATAAGGAGAGCAGCCCTTAAGTCTGCAGGTGTAATGGTGACTTGTTTGTGGTTCAGAGTCACCGTCACAGCAGTCCGTCCTTTGACCCTTTCCATAGTGTTCCAGAACTGTTGGATGTAGATCTCAGGAATAGTTGCAGAGTGAGTAAGCATGTTCTAATACGGATGAGTCCTCAGAATATAAATAGCAATAAGACACGAAGATTCAGAGCAAGTGAGGGTGTCAAAGTCAACACGGAGATTATTCTTTCCTATCTTCATTGGATAGCCATGAGGATAGATATCAGCAATGGAGAGAACTTCAGGTGCATCCACATTCATTTGTTCAGCCATGTCGTGATCTGAAATAACATTAGCCAAAAGAACCAACATATCGAAAGACATAATGTTAGTCAACAGAAGGTCTTATTGTCTAGTTATTGAATGTACAGTGATAATGATTGTTACGAGTCCTAAGTCACTTGTATGTTCAATAGTTCAATGATGTCGTGAAATGTTTCGTGAGTTAGTTAACTTTAAGTTTTAAAGTTTATTTTATCACTTATTGTTCACAACATATCAGACGATTTAAGTTTATTAGTGACATTTTTTGGATTCGTGATGATATGATTAGTTTATTTAGAAGTTTGTACAAGTAACAATTCATCATGAAGATCAATCCAGGGTTAAGCGTAGTTTTGGCAATGTTATGCGTAGACAGGAATGATATATGCTTAGGCGTAAACTTACGCGTAGAATCCTAACTTACGCGTATGAAATGTTATGCGTAGGAAAAGGAGACCTTAGGCGTAGAGCTTATGCGTAGGCATATATTAACCTTACGCGTAAGGCTACTCGTAAGAGTTGACCTTATGCGTAGAGGTCACTGTTTACGCATATCCTTCACAGGATACGCGTAGTCCATTGTAGAACCTTACGCGTAGCTGTTATGCGTAGGATTATTCTTACGCGTAACATGTCTACGCGTAGGGAAATCCTTATGCGTAGAATTGCAAATGACCTTGATTCTGAATTTTAAGCGTAGCAAAGCATGAAATAAGTTTATCAAATCATCAAAGTTAACACAGAACATCATTTTATCACAGATCAAAACATACTAGCTCATTTTAACAGTTACGCGTAGAACACATACGCGTAGTCTAAAACCCTAAATCTACGCGTATGAGTTTTAGCCATAGATTATGCACTAAACTTTTTCTGGTATGTTAAAGACATGTTGTGAGTATGTAAGCCAAGTTGTAACACTTAATTTGTTGAGAATCAAAAATACCCAAAGTTTATGAGCTTTAAACCCTAGTTTCGAATTGATGACCAATTCGTGTTTCTGGGTGGCTATAAACTTTGGAAATTATCAATTTAACAACGCAAGAGCATAACCCAACTATCTTTTTAACCAAAACACTTCACATTCAAAAATACCCAATTTGACCTAAGAACCCTAATGTTTGAAAGTTATCAATTCGTGTATCTGGGCATGTTTGGGTAATAAACATGTGTTTATAGATGTAAAAGGAACATTTTGACACAATCTTATTAACCACAAACGTCCATTATTGATTTAGTGTTCATACACTTACGCGTAGGACACTAAATCAAGCATAGATCAAGATTTGACCGTTGGATTTGTATCAAAATCAAAACCTATGTTTAAAAACATGTTGAGATCATAAAAACACTTACAAATCGTTGATCCAATAACCGGATTTGAAGAATGATTTTTGTGCGTAGGATTTGTATGGTTATGAGTAATAAATGTGAGGATTAGGTTAGGTGGAGGTGTTTTTGTTAAAAGTAACTTTAAGCTTTTGGCAGTTTTAGTCCCTCCACCTTTTCCATTTTCATCCAAAGCTTTTTAACTTCCATTTTGGTTACCAAACGAAGATTTTAGGAGAGAAACTTGACGACACTCCCCCTCAACTTGAGAAAATAATGAAAGGTTATTAATTAAAGTCCGAGGAGTGTCTTTGATCCAGGAAATGTACCACCATTTGTAAAAGATTCAACCGAGATAAGATAACATGAAAGTACACAGTTGTTTTGAAGCAGTTAATAGATTATTTTCTCCCCCTCAACACTTGATCGGAAAAATATTGAATTTTGAAAGATTGAAGTGTTGACGGAAGAAGTGTACTTGCCATGTTGAAAGAAATATAGATGAGGAGAATATTTTTGTTGTTTTATCGGATTTTATATTTTTGTATTTTGTTTTTGAAAAGTTTATATACAAAGGATGTTTTTGGTGTTTGACAGGTTTTTAAGACTGTTTTAAGAGGTTATCCAATTCCTCTTGAGTCAAACACCTCATACCAATTCGGTGGACCAACTCATTAAACCTAGCGGGAGGCAAGGCTTTGGTGAGCAGATCTGCCAATTGGTATTCAGTACCCACAAAGTATAGTTCAACGGTACCCTGTTCCACGTGGTCCTTGATGAAATGATATCATAGATCGATGTGCTTTGATTTCGAGTGCTGAACTGAGTTACACGAGATTGCAATGGCACTCCGATTGTCGCAGTACATCGGGATTCTGTCAAATACGTAACCATAGTCTTTGAGTTGTGTTCTCATCCAAATGACTTGAGCACAGCACGCGGACATGGCTACATATTTTGCTTCGGTTGATGACAGCGATGTACAATCCTGCTTCTTTGATTGCCAAGACACCAGTTTATCACCGAGAAATTGTAGAGCTCCTGAAGTACTTTTTCTTGAGTCTATGCATCCTGTGTGATCAGCGTCTGAAAAAGCGATTAGTTCAAAACCAGAATCCTTCGGATACCAGATCCCCAAGTTAATGGTTCCCTTGATGTATCGGAGGATTCTTTTAGCCTCAGAGAGGTGGGTTTCAGTTGGTCGCGACTGATAACGGGAGCATAGATAAACGGCAAAGACAATATCAGGTCTACTAGCTGTTAGATACATGAGGGACCCAATAATACTTCGGTATTTGGTAGGATCAACCAATTTCCCATGTAAATCAGCATCTAACTTCTTGGTATGAGTCATTGGTGTGGCATAAGTATCACAGGTTTTCATTCCAAATTTGTTTAACAATTCAAGGGCATATTTGGACTGACTCAGGAAAATACCACGGGGTAATTGATGAACTTGCAGTCCTAGAAAGAACGTGAGTTCACCCATCATGGACATTTCAAAATTTTTCTTCATTAGTTTTGCAAAAGCGGTTGAAAACTTTTTATGTGTTGACCCAAAAATGATGTCATCCACGTAAATTTGAACAATTAAGATATGTGCCCCGTGATATTGTATAAAAAGAGTTGGGTCAACCGAGCCTTTGGTGAAATTATTGGCAATGAGGAAAGATGATAGCTTATCGTACCATGCCCGAGGGGCTTGTTTGAGACCATAAAGAGCTTTGTTCAGTTTGTAGACATGGTTCGGGAACTCAGGATCAACGAATCCATCTGGTTGGCTGACATAGACCGTTTCTTTAAGTTGTCCATTGAGAAACGCCGTTTTGACATCCATCTGATAGACCGTCATGTTCATATGAGCAGCGAACGCGAGAAATATCCGAACAGCCTCAAGACGAGCAACCGGAGCAAAAGATTCTTCAAAGTCTATTCCCTCTTCCTGACGATAACCCTTAGCAACTAGCCATGACTTGTTTCGGATGACATTCCCTTCAGCATCCAATTTGTTTTTCCAAATCCATTTTAGACCAATGACGTAGACCCCTGTTGGTCTTTCAACCAGTTCCCATACTTCAAGACGTTTGAATTGGTTGAGTTCTTCCTGCATGGATTCAATCCAGTTGTCTTTTGTCATTGCATCTTTAATGTTTTTAGGCTCAGATTGGCAGACAGTGAGTGCATAAATGCAATGTTCACCGTCTGAGTGAAGACGTTGTCTCGTAACGACTGGTTGGTTCGGGTTGCCAATAATGTTAGACAGAGGATGGTCTTTTGTCCATCTATGTGTAGAGGGTTGATGTTGGTATACATTGTGCAGATTCTGAGGATTCAAATGGTTTGTTGAAGATTCCGCGACATCTGGTGCAGCAGTCTCATTGGCAAACGGGTTAAAGAACGCATTTGGATCAAAATCTGCAGGTGGGGGTACTTCATTCAGAATATCATCAGCTGGTTCATCATTGTTGGAAGCGGTGTGTTCAACTGTTGTGTTGGAGTCAACTGGTGTAGGTGCATCTTCAACAGTAATTGTTGTAGCAGGTGTATCAGGTATAGGAATATTATCAGGTTGTGCAGCGGAAACAGCGGATACACCTGGAGCACGTTCATCAATATCGTCACAGAACAGAGGAGCAAATAACCTTTCCATTTGTTGACGAGTTAGCTGAGGGCTTTCTTCAGCTGATGATGGGGGTTGAGGGAAGTTTAAACGGTTGTGACCGGGTTCTAAGCTGTTATACTCAGAAGCCATTTCCGTGAGTTCATCGAAATGAGCATGAATCGTTTCCATTACCTCCTTAGTTCGACGATTCCAGATTCGGAAACCTTTGGAATTGTCACAGTATCCAATAAAGACTCCAATATCAGCTTTGGCTTTGAGCTTTCCAAAATCATCACGATCATTATCCAGATAGCAAAGGGAGCCAAATACATGAAAGTGTTTGAGGTTCGGTTTATAGTTGTGGACAAGCTCGAAAGGTGTTTTGTTGTGGCGTTTTGTGATCATAGAACGGTTTTGAGTATAGCATGCAGTAGATACAGCTTCTGCCCATAAGTAATCTGGAAGTTTAGCATTGATTTACATTGTTCTTGCAGCTTCCACTAACGTTCGGTTTCGTCTTTCAACAACTCCGTTTTGTTCAGGTGTACGTGCAATAGATGTTTGATGCTGAATTCCCACTTTCTCATAGAATTCACGAAGGGTTTTGTTAACAAATTCAGTTCCTTTGTCTGTTCTGATGATTCTGACGGTGTTGCGGAGCTGAACTTGTATTTTTGTGAGAAAGGTGATGATCATTTGTGGAGCTTGGTCTTTGCTTCGAAGAAAGTAGACCCAGGTCCATCGTGAGTAGTCATCAACAATTACTAAGATGTAGCGTTTGCCATTGATCGTTTGCACGCGCATCGGGCCACACAAATCCATGTGAAGAAGATGTAGCACATGCTGAGAGCTGTGTTCCACCTTTGACGGAAAATGAGCACGAGTTGTAAGATATTGGATTTCACATACACATCATAACATTAACACAATGAGCACATAGATGGTTTTAGAGAGAGAAAGAGTGGGACATTCTAGTAAGAGAAACTTGTAGAATATTAGATTACCCAAGAACATCCAACCCTCTACCTTACAAGGTAGAGGGTATTTATAGGTTACAAACTAAACGACCTCCTGACGGCCTGTGGATCAGGGATACAGTGGGTAAAGACCCGTCCTTCCTCCACGGTGTTGCACTAAACTATTTTACGCTACTGACTAACTAAATAACTACATAAATACGTAACTAACGATAAGTCTACGAGCTAACTTATGCTAGATAATAGTTGGGGTGACCGACTCTTCGATACTGGAATTATCTAATTCCTAACAATCTCCCCCTAAGGGAGGTCACCCCATGTTTTACATTACAGAACCTAACATTCTATTCTTGACTTGGTTCTTGAGCTCGTAGACTTTCATACATCAACATCGTAACCTTAGTGCATAAGTGGTGCAACTTCAAAGTCTGCATAGATTTGTACTTTAAATTGGAGGTCCATTTCTGATCCACGTGATAGTAAATATGAACCAGCTTTTGAGATCATCAGCAATCAAAAATCTTTGAGACATCCATTGTGGTGTTGTGACTTTAGGACCGACATGCTCACATTCTGGATCATGATATCTTCTCATCAGAGTTGCGGAAGCATTAGTTGATTCATGATATTGACAGCAGCGTAGCAGAAGCATGGAGTGAAATTATCAGAGTCATTGATGCACTAATCATGATTTCTTTTGAGATGAATGTGTTAAGTGAGCATGCGGCTATGGATTGACCGCTTCATTCAGATCAGCTGCAAACGTCGGGCGTACCTGCATACAACAGTTAGCAATAAATCGCACGAAAGTGTCTTTGATCACTTTCGTTGAATTGAGGTACACGGCCCATGGTTCCCCGTTGATCAGTACAAGTACTGCCTGTGATCAGGTAAAATTCCGAAGAATTTCCTTGACAGGGTTTCGCAGCTGCTCTAGCTGTTCTCAAAATGGAACATCTCAAACAAGATAACACGGAGTGAGTGAACCAGCGAATTTTAAGTCCACTGATTGATGAAAAGATATTTGAAAAACAATCGTGTATTGCTCAATAGAAATTGTTTTTGCAATACAGCGAAGGTTTTATTGAAAATCAATTATCAATCATAAAAACACCTTTTGGTTTGAAAAATGAGTACACGGTCGATGTGCTAAAGAAAAGAGTTGTTAAGCACAAAGACCGGTTTTTCAAAGGTATCCGTCAATCCATATCCTGAATCAGGATTGATTCAAGAGATTGAATCGCCCCATTGTTTCTGTTCAGTTGTCACATGATTGATCTATATAATAGATCTCACATGCCACCTACCAGGAGCTTGTTTGATGTTGGCTCCAGAAGGCTTTCCATCTTCATAGTGAATATGTATACACATCACTCAGATGTTCTGGCAATACCACAAGGATAATGCGTAGGACTCACGATATAATCTCTCTTTCCACATTGTGTGAAACAGAGAGTCTTCATTGAAAGTGTCCTAATGAGATTTATTGATGATCTCGTGGCTCTAGACTCAATTTGTGCATATTTGGATCCTGTGCCGGAGACTAGGGAGAGGGTCTCCTTCTTCAATATCAACAATCTCTAAGAGAAAGTCGATAGATAATGTCGGTTCCCCGTGAGAATGAAACAAGTCCTTTTAAGAGGAACTTGAGTGGTTTGGAAAGTTGAAGTGCAGTGCGTCACTGGGTCCATGACGTCTTGTCTTCAATACCAATGTTACCATCAGTAGCATATGAAGTGAACCCGGTTTCTGCCCTAAGGTTGAATAAATGGAGGGCTATTTGTTTTCACCCTTTTCTCATTCAATTCTTTTTAATTCTTCAACCCCTTCAGTGCTTACCGAGACTTCATAGCTAGAGCCTTGTTGGGTGTATTCCAGTACCAGCTCAGTCTTAGTCCGCACTCTTCCCATATCTCATTTCTCTCCTTTTATCATCATACCTAAGGACTTCTACACTAACTAGTGGATTGTCCCTGGGTAGATCCCTCCGGTTCTGGCGGATCATGGGAACACATACCTAACCTTATCATCCTTATATCACCGTACATAAAGTAGAGTTGGTCGGTCTATTTGGTATTGTTCATCTGCCATTGGAACCAATTGAAAACCATTTGAAAATCAATTCAGATACTTGTGATATATTATCAAAGCATTTTGTACCTGAATTGTTTTTGATATTTTTAGAATAAGTGCTCCCCTCAACATGTGCATCAAATGTTTGAGATCGTTTTGCACACGGAGGCAAGAGGAAGAAATTACTTCTTTGATTACCATTTTCTAAAAAATATCACCATCACTTCCTTGATCAAATCAAGTAGATAGAGCATTTCCAGGAAGGATGGGGTTTCCATAAATTTGCTCCCCCTCAATATGTGCCTCGAGGTTTGAAAAGAGTTTTGCACATACTAGAGGAAACCCTTTATCATCAAAGGATTAGAAGCCATGTGATCAAGGTACCTTAAAAACATTTAAAGTTGAATTTGCAAAGATTTAAGTGTTGTGTACCCTGATGACTTGAATTTGCAAAGAGAGTTCTCCCCCTTAATATATGCTTCGAGATTCGAAAATTGTTTAGCACATATAAGAGAGAATTTTGCACACAAATTGGTCATCTTATCTTTTAACATCTTTCATATTTATATCACATTTTCTCCCCCGATCAAAAATCTTAAATCCTTTGAGATTTTGGATCTCAAGTGATTTAAATATGTATGAGGTAAAATATTTGTAGGAGAAAAATGTGTCCGATTTTATATGATCAAAAATGGACAACACAGATGTTTCCCCTTTTTTACAAGGGGAAACCATAGTACAAATCCTAGCACTATTACATGTATTACAGTTGTTCATATTTATTACACCACATATTACACATAGTTAAAAACACACCATAGACAGTATCCCGAAGAAGTCTTCATTCAGTCCTCTGAAGAAGTTTGTAGTGACCATCACGAAGCCTTCCACCAACAAAACTTTCAAGGCTGCGGAAGATCCTTCGTGTCTTGAGTCTTCGTCTGATTGCAGCAATGAAATGTTCACATCTCTTCACGTCATCATCAGTCCAAAAAATGGTTTTAATCCAAGATTTCATATCAAGTTTGGCTTCTTTCACTCTGGTGTCAGGTTCTTCTTCGACCAATTTGAGCGTACCATCACTAAACTTGTAGAGTTCACATAGACGCATAAGCATACGAGATCCATATCTGTCGGTGAAGATGACGGCTCTAGGGGTGTCAAGGACTTTGTATTCTCGATGAAATTCATGCCCAGTTGCATTCCATTGAGGACTTGTAAGGTTGATCCTGGTTTGGTAGCTTTCAATGCCAAGCTGAAAGTCCTCAACTCGTTTTCGAATGACTAAGCCCCTGATCCAAAGAGTGACAGCTGCAGAGAGGGCCTTTTTCTCACGTACAGGTAAGTGCTCAAGGTGTCCTTGAAGATTTAAGAGATAGAGATCTTCGAAATCATTTGGCAGAAGATGTTTGAAGTCGTTCTCTTCAATAGTATACACTTTGAGGTCAGCTCTTTTAAGGACAATCTTCTTCAAGTACTCATATCCATAGATAGGGAAGATCTCTACACTAACAACACTTAAGATTTGCAGCTTTGATCTGACATCATTGCGTCTTTTATCAGCACCATGTCTTTCGATGTAGAACTTCTTCTTTTTGAACCACCAGTGAGAAATACCATAAGAAGCTGCAATATCATACTTTTGTTCTTCATTCGCCCAGAATT